>VNWX01003325.1:0-10468 GCA_009869905.1 Ceratophysella communis | reverse complement strand
GTTTTCATGCAAATAATAAAAATACAATTTTAGGGCTTGGAGATCTGGTAAATTCTAGATCATTGTACGTGCAAAGAAGCCCAGGTATGAAATGGGCATACTTTAATGGTCTGCATTTGTGGTACATTTATAATAATCGTAAACAACGAGCGGCTAAGGTTTAACGGACTTTAGGACTACCGACAGATAAAAAAACACAACATAATCATTTCGATCATAATTAGTTTAGGCAAATCGCAAATCTAATTTCAGTAAGAAGAAGTTGACAGTAGTGCTTTTAGAGTTAGTTCGACGACCAATTTTCCGTCTTTACTTCCTTCAATTCGTGCGAAATGAGTCATCCCATTTGGTAACTGCTAAAAATCTAATATCAGTCGACACCACCGAGTGCTGATTTTAAGAGTACAAAGATAAATAATACGGCGTCAACTTTCCAGTAGTCGTAACTAAAACATTACATCATTAATAACATCTAGTAAATAAGCTGATTTATGCTAGTCTGTCGTCTAGACTTTAGGTATGGGTAGCTACTGACTCTACAAATATATTTAAGATGAAGCCCAATCTGGTACTTCAGCTCGTAAAATAATAGTAGCATTATACAAAAGCGATACGTAGATCTCATCGCCTTAAGATTTCTGAAAATTTTTGACTGTCTATTTATATGACTACTTACCGGTCTCTGTCTTATCTATCTGTCTTAGCTCAGATTTTGATTCAGTCAGTTCTCGGCTCATTCTCCAGTCCAGTTATCGTTATCGGAAAGCAGACAGAATATCAACGCTAATCTTAAATAAACGCCAAATTGGAATACTTTGTAAAGAACAAGTTTCAATTTCTAGAAAATCGGTAGAAATTGCCAGATTAAATATTAAGAATATTCTAGGTACATATATTTTTATATAGGAAGCTGGAATCAAAATCTTACATAAATACAATAAGGTTCCATTCCAAACTAGAATTTCAGACCGACTGGTCATCATGATTTTTAGTTTAAAATGGCTGAAATCATAATTTGAAATTTGAGTAATCTGAACTAGAATCAGAAACATCGAAAAAATTATATTATTAAAAGTGTAAAATTCATAGTAAATTTTAATGAATCGGTTCACTTTTTAAAGAAATACTTGTACAAACGTATTCCAAATTGGCTGTGTAATAAACCTGAACAAAATTGTGTGAGCTGTTCAAAAAATAAACACCTACTCTTTGGATTTCTAAATTGAAGGAACATTTTGAAGCCGGAATTCGTCGGCTTTCATTTTTACCATGCATAGTATTGACAATTTTCATCGTTTTCAATCCGTCGTGTCAAGCTACAGACGAGGTTAAATTTGTATCCGGCATAGCCAAAACATCCCACGGCGAGCCAATTCCTCCGACATTTTACAATACTTACATCGCCCTGTTGACCCAATATCCTCTCCCAGCAAAGCCGAAATTTCTCAACTATACTTGCAGTTTTGCTTCATCACGGTGCTCACTTGGAATCAGTAAAACCGGAACCGGAACCGGGGTAGCAATGATCAAGGCCAAGTTTAACTCTTTGATAAGTCCCATTTCAACCGCCACTCGGATTTCTGACAGAAATGGCTTAATCTGAAAATGGTAAAACAGTGAAATCGGCTCTCTCCTTTAACATTTCTTCATGTGATAAAATTAAACCCAGTTTCGGATATTTGCACTACACGGCATCCGAATTGCAAGCCTACACAAAAAAATTAAATGAATGTGGTGAAAATAAATTTAAAATCAACCGTGTTAAAATGCTTTTTTCACAACTAGGTTTCCAAGTTTTTGGACTTTCGTTGCCACTTGACGTTGGAATGCTCTACTACGGTTCAAATCCGATGGGTGATTATGAGAGTGCGATTTATACTTTGGCTCGATCCTAGATCGATTCTTGGTTCTTATCACATGAGATCTACGAAAACCTAGTTTGGAGCGATATCCTGCGAGACTGTAATTCTGGAAGAATTCCATCATCTGTGATCCCAGTGAACGAGCTTTTAAATCAACTGAAAAAGCTTCAACTTTCTAAATACCGGCTTTCTATTCCAATAACTGAATCCATGAAAAACAGCTATTATCGACTTCCACTCACTGACTGTGCGTTCAATGACACAAAAACCTTGCTCATTCGAACCCTTATACCGGTAATTGAAAGTGACCCGGAAGATCACGAACTTTTCAGCCTTAAACCGTTCCCATTCCTGAAAACCTGGAATTCAATCGAATCGCTAGGCTATGTGAATTCGATTTCTGAGGATAAAGTTTATCTTTTGGACAAGCAAAGCCGCCTATTCACAGAATCCAACTGCAAACCAGGTGAACTCTGCAAACTTCCAAATTATCATGGTAATTGGGCTCTGGGTGCGGATGCTTGTGTTTCTGCATTTTTGAAAAATGACGAAGATGAGATTCCCCAACATTGCCCAATAACTTGCCGACTGGTCGAAGAGCATACCATTGCCCCAATGTTTCATGGAATCTCCTCAGATACCGTGGTCATCGTAGGTGGCAATAGCGGAGGTGACCGTGGATCCATTTTTGTGAAGTGTAATCAAAATCCTCATAGTAACATCGAACCGGTGGAATCGGGTGCCGTTCATCTCCAGCTTCCCTGTGGCTGTCAGCTAATTTACATTACATATCCCTGGAAGTATTTCGATCTACTACTCCTTGTGGGCTGAAACTGGTACGATCGCATATTCAACCCATGGCTTGGCGAAATCGAACCAAGCCCAACACCGATATGGCTGGCGAAGTTAATGCTACAACAAATATAAACTGTTCCTGTCTTGCGGAAGAATCTAATTCTAGTTTCGGTTATTCATTTGGATTCGGTTTCGGTGGGCTTGCTTTTCTGATTTTATTTGGAACTGTCGGCTGGTTGGTTCGCGAAGTTCGTCGGCTACAACGGAACGCGAAGTTTTCCAACGAACGCGTTCAGTGTAGTCTGAATGTTTGCAATTGCAGTAATAATGAGTTCTAAGCAGTAGCCCTTGTTCATGTTTCAACTTTTTTTTTTAAATACGGATTATATTATGTATTTATAAACATTTTAATTTGATATTGTGATCGAAATTGCGAAAATAATTACGAAGTAAAAAAAACATTTTGTAAAATGAATCCGCTTGTAAAAAAGGTTCATCGTAATTGTTCTTTGATTTGAATTTCCATAAAAAGTGTGCAAATTAAATTAGTAAAACCCAGTAGAATTATTAATTACATTTTATTTTATTATGAATTTTTACTATTTTAGTATACTGTAATCTAAATCTTCCAGTTGTTCTGTTGTGAAGTATTCTGTAGTGCTTCGTTAAGAGTCCATTTGTACTGGTTTGTTCTAATTATATGTATTTTATATTTTGTATTGTATTGTATTCATTAGTTATTCTTCATCTTCGGAGAGCTCAAAATTCTGTGAAGAACCATGAAGCGTTTCTCGAGACAGATCCGGGTAATAGTTTGGATTCTGATTATTGGACTTTATTGTATTCATAATCCGTAATCAGCTTGACTTAATTTCGTTATAATATTAAACTTGAAATTATTCCAATTGTGATGGGTTTGGACGCCGGGAAGTTATTCTTCATCTTCGGAGAGCTCAAAATTCTGTGAAGAACCTATGAAGCGTTTCTCGAGACAGATCCGGGTAATAGTTTGGATTCTGATTATTGGACTTGAGCAGACGTTGATTACGGCTACCGCGTGTTATTCGGACTTGCTTCTTAATTGGTTCCAGGTTAGGTTCAGCATTGTTGTTGATTGGTGCGGATTTGAGAACGTTTGGATGTTTCTTTTGGCCGGTGGCATCAATCTAGAAAAATCATCGGAGTATTAGGTCTTCTTATAGTTATCGATGTTTTTACAAGGAATACCGTGGATAGAATATTTTTGTACACGGCAACACGATTGACCTTACCTCCTGAATTTTAACGTAATAGCACCATTCTGGTAAAGAGTCCGGAGGGTCAGTCACAGCTAATTTCCGTATCGTTTCCGTCGGAAGAATCAGACCACGGCCATGAACGAGAACATCAGAGTAAGGATCATCTCGAGATTGATTGATTTGACCTTTCCATGTCAGCTTGAAGTCCTGTTAATGCGTTTATCAGTAAATCTACAGGCTTATTGCCTCTACCGACGCCATCAAAGTAATTCAACCTCTAGATTCATACCTTATTCGGGAAGCTCAAATACAGCTCAATGATGGCTTCCAGTTTCTTAAAGTGGGCAGGATCTTCATGACCATAGACATAAGCACAGATGCTGTTCTTGATACAATTAACTCGAATATAGAACGTATGGCCAAAGGCTTTGAAGTAAAATGGCGGCCAGATGTACTTGTTCTTGCCTGAAAACGGAATATCAAATATCATCAACCGGCAAGCGCATTGCGACTGTTGCTGCTATTAGATATTGGCATACCAGAAAGAACCATTGCGTTGAAGCTCATGGTGTAGACCACGTGACCTTCCGGAACTTCTTTCCCATTGACTTTATGAACTTCGAGAAGATGATCTGGGTAGTCACCGAAATTAATCCATTTTCCACCACAGTCCACGCAGCGCAACGGCCTATAATAAACGGCAACTTAAAAAAATACTTCCTCGCAATTTTTCAATAGAGGTATTCAGACTGAAATAATACCGGTAAGGACAGGTCTTGAGATGGCTCATAATCAAATCCCCGCTCAAGATGACCGGACATCCCTGATCCGAAAATTTGCATCTCATCGTGCATTTTTCAACAATGCCTTCGGCAACGAAGCTCCGGGTATTCGAAAATGGCTCTCGACAGAGTGGACAAAGCACGGTTTTCTCTTGACATGCATTACACACGATGTGACCTCGTTGACAGAGGTAAATTGGAGGCAGAGGAATGTCCTGCGTGGTAAATTGATTAAGTCAATTATGTTTCATTTCATTGCTATAAATTATCAGTGCTCCTACCAAGCAAACCGGGCATTCGATCAATTTCTTCATATCTTCCAAGTCCTTCACGTTCTTCAACCCACCAACAATGCTTCAAAGAAATAAGAGCCATAGTAAAAACAAGGAAAATAATTTTTCACAAAATTTAGAAACCGGCATGAACCTTACCTGAGCAAGTCCATTTCTGTTTAGTGTAAGGGGTATAATTGACATGAAATCCGACCCCTGAGATTAGCAGTGAGAGTGAATGTAGCTGATTAGAAGTGGATGATGTGCATGAATTAATGGATAATTAATTTTTAGTTATTATTAATGGTAGATGATTTCAAGTTTGAAAGACTTTACGTTTTACAGTAGCTTCGTTTGAATTATTCCAGATTTTGTTTTCGTTTACTTTTATAAAATTGTGTGGTTGTTTTTTAAATTAATGTTTTATTTTGAGGCCTAATAGGATTGTTGCTATAGGATTTCCTAGGCCAAGTTTTGGCAAATTCTGTTTTTATAACACAAAATAAGAACCTTTAATTCTGAACAATAGGAAACGAAACCTCTTGGATTTTAAAGGTGCAACAATTATTTCCAAACTTTTATTTTCAATTCAAATATTTTTTTTGTTAAATACAAAACAGAAGCATGTAAGCGATAATAATACAACACTGGGTTAATTAAAGTAAAGTTGGTAAGAATTACGTAAGTGTGTAAATTGGTGTATTAGAAATTAGAAAACGGCGTTAGAATGGATCCAATTTCTGTGTTCTCCGGACGACTCTCAATCATAGTCACCACATTGATCCCCACCATATCTCTTCTCATTCTCCGGATTCAATTTAATCAAATCATCAATACGAAGAATGGTAATTGCAGCTTCAGTTGCGAATTTCAAACTCTTAATTTTGGAAACAGCAGGCTCCAAAACACCAGCTTCTCGGTTGTCAACAACTAGGCCTTCGTTCAAATCCAAACCGTACCTGTAAATTGGGAACAAGGACAAATTCATTTAAGTTATTTGCCATTAATTAATTTAGATATAAACCGCACCTAACTAATTTATTACAGTACAATGCAACATAATAATTCAGCAATACTCACCATTTCAATTCCGCTTTATCAGCTTTAGTCTGACTTGCATTGTGGTATGCTCTTAGTTTAGCAACCAACTCCGTAGCATCTTGAGCTGCATTGACAGACAGTGTCTTTGGTATAACGAGCAATGCACGTGCGAATTCGGCAATTGCAAGCTGTTCTCTGGAGCTCAATGAAGTTGCGAAATTCTCCAGATAAATTGATAGTGCAGCCTCTACTGCACCACCACCAGGAACAACTTTACGTGATTCATAAACACGTTTGAGTACACACAGCGAGTCATGCACAGAACGTTCCATTTCATCAACATAAAAGTCATTTGGGCCACGGAGAAGGATTGAGGCTGCGGTACGAACTTTTGGACTGAAAAATTAAAAGAATTCAAATATCGAATTAGTTTTGTTTGGAAAATTTAGTAAATAAGTAGTGCCTATAAAAAAGAAATCTTATTAGGTACTTTACTTACTCTTTGATAAGAATGAGCTCATCATCACAAATTCCTTCTTGAACAACTTCGCGTGCTTCTCCCAAATATGAAGCTTCGAATGTTTCTTCTCCTTCCAAATTAGACAGAGATGAGAGTAGAGTTCCACCAGTAGCTTTAGCTGATCCGCTTCAAGTCAGATTTTTTACAACGTCTAACAGCCATTGCTCCAGCTTCAATGAAGTACTGCAACAAAATAATTATTAAATTAGTTTTATTTAAATTAAAACCTGATTAAGTACCTAAGTTTTACACGATTTCTTCGGCTAAACAACCAACAGTACTCTTGTTTGTACTAAATATTTGTAAGCAAATGGACTGGAAAAATTTAAAATCATGGCGAAAAATTGAAAGTTGATTGAATAGCAGTCTTAACAGATATGACTCACCTTCAAGCAAAGATCATCAATTCCACCAGTAGCCAGAATAACATTAGCTCCACTAGCAAGGATTTTTAAGCACTTCTCCTTGGTCAAATCCGATTCCCTCAAACGAATAGCATCCAATTTTTCGGGATCACTGACAAGAATCTGTACTCCCATCTTCATCTTAGCTTTTTGTAGTGAGAAGTCCAAAAATGCGATCTTTGCCTTTTCAACTCTCTTGGGCATCAGCTGGCTTGCAACCGTACAGTTGAGAGCATATCCAGTTACAAGTGAAGAATCCCGTGCAGAGCCACCATGAGCTTTGAGAACGTTGATGGACTGGATTGGTACAATGGTTGCTGACTTTGGAATCAGTATACTTTACGGCTTCACAGGCTGCTACGCAGATAGAGCTGAAATGTGCTGAATCTGCACCAATTAATTTTGAAGACATTGATGTTTTTGCAATGTTAATTAACGTTGGGGTCTCCAATGCAGCGACGGGCAGAGTCAAATGTTCAGCGATGTAACGGCATGCTTCCCTGTAATTTAAAATATTTATCATATTCAGTAATTCGGAGATTTGTCAAAGGTAGTTTTTAAATATTTCTGAGCTCGCAAGAACAATAAAAATTAATAGGGTTGCCGCGAATGGCATTTTTTCGATATTCGCGAATACGAATATTCGCTTCGCCAGAAGTCGTTATTCGCGAATATTCGTGGCGAATAGTTGTACAAATGCATGTGGGGTGTCATTTAAAAATTAAGCCATTACTTATTCAGGTTTACAAAACTTACTTGCAAGCAAGACGATATCCAGCAATAATACTTGTAGGATGAATTTTTTGTTTCACCAATTCATCAGCATTTTTCAATAGTTCAGCCGCCAGAATAACAACCGAAGTAGTACCATCTCCAACTTCTTCATCTTGTAATTGTGCCAATTCCACGAGTACACGTGCAGCGGGATGCTCAACTTCAATTAATTTCAAAATCGTTGCACCATCATTGGTGATTGTAACATCTCCGATGTCATCCACGAGCATTTTATCAAGACCAACAGGGCCCAGGGACGACTTCACTATATTTGCAATAGTACAGGCGGCCAGGACTGTAAAAATTAAAACAAAATTATTAGAATTTAAATGATTAATGAATGCCGTTAAGAATGAACGTTAACAAACGCATTTTGCATTTGTCGCATAATTATTTGTCATTTGTCATGCATTACGTGTCACGTGTTGACATTTAACCTACCATTTTGTGTCCGTACAGGCTGACCCGTGGTCCTTGTTCCCATGAAGGAGAGTGCAGTTGATGTAGACATGATGACAGTTTCGTCCTTTGACCTCTGACACACAAGTAAAGAAGCTGACACGGGACGGATTAGTCACTCAAAAGAATTTGAATGATTTGAATGAGAAGACCTCAGAAAGAAAGAGCGACTGGATCAAAAGGAGGAGCCGAGCTTCACTCGTGCTATGCAGAATGTTCACGAAGTAAAAATTCATGCGGCCCTCCATAAGCATACTGTTGTACAGGGTCGCTCATAACAAATACCATTTCCACTTACACACCCACGATTTTTAGACCCAAGTTCTATAAGAATGTATGTATGTAGATTGCATATTATGCAATTAAATTAAATCACAACAGGTACTTGAGCCTGCGCCTACGAGTCATGCAATGCAATAAGGCACGTACTTGGGCAACATTTTCATATTTCTAATATTTTTTATTCCTATTGGGTACGGAATACTGAATTTGAATTTACAGAACTGAAAAATACTGTTTTGTGATTCTTGTCAAAACATATTATGTATATATTGGGGTTTTGACGAAAAACCCAAAGTTCGAATTTCCAGATTCTTTTAGGTTGTTTTAGGGTAGGTATGGTTAAGGTTAAGAAAGTTAGGCGAGGAGTGAGTGGTCCTGCCACTGGTGAACCACTGTGAAATGTGAAATCCGTGTTTTTACTCAGACCTTAAATTCAGTATTTCATCTGTGAGTTTAATTATCATCCATATATATAAAAGCATTTTTACTCATAACGAAGCCTATACCACCAAACACCACCTATTTTTACGTATACACTAAATCCAACAACCATAAATACAACTCTACTGCATTACAATTAGGTTTTGAGCAACCTTGCATAAAATGCAGTGCATGACGACCCGGCTTTTATTTTGGGCATATGGGCATTGGGCATGTGCTAGGGCGAGAAATAGCGTAGGTGTTATTCGAATGTGTATGTATGAAAAGCACTGCTCTAGGTTTAAAAGTCACCGGTTTTCCTTGTCACAGATTTTACTCAGCCCTACTAGCACGACGGGAGACTGAAAGCGTCTTTTCTTATTGAGATCTCAAGCTCAAGTCTCCTAGCTACTACAGTAGCATTTGATTTGATTCTAGGTATTATTTTGATTTTGTCATCAATCCACTTTCTATCGCTAATGGGGTAATAAATAGCTGGCTGAATTCGAACACATAGTGAAACTCCAGTGGTTTCGAAAATATGATGGAATAGATATTCCTGCAATTCACGAATCACGGCGAGCACCCCGATAAAAAGTACAAATAAACTTTTACCTACTTAACTTGAACTTATGGATCGTTTGTAAATATTGTTATTCATTGAGATTTTATGTAAGCATTTCATTTGCATTTTATTGTTTTACTAATTGCTAATGAGAATATCAAGAAGACCCCTCTTGGTTTGTTTTTTGGCACTAATCTCTGAGATAGGTTAGGTAAGGCATAGGTATGTAGAAATTGGATTTTTACCATCCCTTCCAACCCTGTCTGATTTTCCAAAGTGGTACAATGACTTCAACTTGTGGAATTCGGAAACGTCTCTTCTGTCCCCAGCCCCAGCTGTAAATAAAGTTAAAATAAACTGTTTAGATAATAATTCTGTAAAAATTCTAGCCCTTAGTAGAAGCACTTAAGAATTTGGAACTTCGAATATCCCGAGAATCACAAGGAAAGTTGTTGCAACATTGCGAAATGTAGAATGTCAGTCTCTGCACTTACCCTGATGCATATCCACCTCCTCCGCCACCGCCTCCGAATCCGCCTCCTCCATATCCGCCACCTCCATATCCACCTACGCTTCCGCCACCTCCGTATCCACCTCCGCCATAACCGCCACCTCCATATCCGCCGCCACCCTGTCCGCCTCCGCCATAACCGCCACCTCCATATCCGCCTCCGCCATAACCACCGCCTCCCTGTCCGCCTCCCCCATAACCACCGCCGCCGTAACTGCCGCCGCCACCATAACCGCCTCCTCCATATCCACCTCCGCCATAACCGCCGCCACCTCCTGAAAACGAAATGTGAATTTTAGCGTTAATTGCTACAGATCATTTTGAGTCGCTATTGTTATCGGTAACCTTTGATAATGCCTCACCTCGGCCGCCATAGCCTCTAGCATATCCACCCTGTTGTCCATGCCCGTGACTTGGTCCCCAATAATACCAAAAACCACCGCTACCACCACCTCGTGGAGCTCTGGAATATGGTCCGTTGTGATAACCAGGGTAACCAATTACGGCAGGTGAAAAATCATCGTATTCATAAGGATCAACTAC
>VNWX01003324.1:0-10468 GCA_009869905.1 Ceratophysella communis | reverse complement strand
CCTTTTTGGAGGGTAAGCTGTGAGATGATAGAAGAAGAGCTGACGCCTTTTCTCAATAATTATTATTGTTTGGAATGCAGGAATGCGATGTAGTGTTGAATTGAAGGTGCATAGCTACGCGTAACATTGTAAATTGTACAGAGGAGAACAAGATGACTATTATTACTACATCGAGTACACAAACATATAATCGTCTACAGATAAGACTTTAAATAACCCACACGGTGTGAAAATCCATTAGTTGCCTGTTACCTCAACCCAAAGATAGTTCGAATTGGAAGCAGAGGAATCTTAATGAAAAGTGAGAGGAATCAACACCTTGACTTTTAGAAAACAGTCTTACATAATGAACGAATGCATTGCGTTTTGTAATATAATATGTTATTTACTGGCGTTTTAATGGTTGTAGAGATAATGACATTCCGAGTTTAATGTTCTTCATTTGAAATAGGCATGCATGGTTGTACAAATAAATGGAATGAAATTCAATATTATAATACGCTCGAAATAAAATTAAAATGAAACAAGCTAAATTTACAAGGTTTAAAAATTCGTGAAGTTAAGTTTCAAGACAGAATCTCCTAGCCATTTAATCTAAAAAAAATCTAAAAAAAACTTCCGTTTAATTTGGGCACAAATCAATGGACACTTGAGGTTAATCTTTAGTCCAGAAGGCTAGTCTAAATTCCTAAAAACCGATCAGAAATCATGAATTAGATGTCAAGTAAACCAGGTTTTTATTCCTTACAAATAGCGCACGATTTTAAGCAGTCTTGCTAGCAATCTTGAAAGACGCTCGTGCTTCGTGATGAAATATTTGGACCAGTGAAAGGAAATCAGTTAGATCGACACAAAAAGGACGCAATAAAAACACCATTAAAGCAATGACTAATGACGTTAATAGAAATTCAAAGACAATAAATAATATTCAGTACACCCACCTAGTCTTCCTTGATTTACATAAATTCACCTCTACTATCACTTCCCTCTTTCAATTTCAAAGAGACGCCTCAAATGCTGAATCATCTTTTGCTCATACTGCTCCAGGCGGATGAAAACCTAATGTAAATATTATTAATACTTTTCAAGGTCAAATTAGTCCAAAGTAGGTAAAGTGAGGATTGGCGGCTTGGCAGAGTAGCTCAAGTATACTGACAGTAAGATGGATGATCCGCGTCTCCACGCCTAATTAAACTTAAACCTGATTCATGACAATGGTCAAACAGACATGTGCGCATTTATTCAGTACTTTGTTGCACTGAAAAAAACTTTCATTCATTCACGCCTCTTGGTTATATAGGATTGAATACATTAAGTAATTAGTGAAGATGGAGCTGCTCTGGGCTATTCTACAGGAAATATACATATTTTAAACAAAGGATTCTTAGCGTAAAGTCACTTTTCGCCGAAAAGCTCGAATGCCTAGCAAATAATATTGTGCTTATCTTAAATACTTAAGTTGAAGATCGCTAAACCCAAGAATCTATGGTGAAAAATGCTAAAATGTGAACCTTTTATTTTTAAATTTCTTCACACGTCCTTCAAAAATTTACTATTCCCATTCGCACTTTTAAAGCATGTAATTTCGCTGCATAAATCATGGGAGGTCTGATTTAGAGCCACTCAAATCCAATTAGACCAAGAAAATGCATCCCATTGAATATTGCGTGTTATAGCTCTTGAGCACAATTAGGTCAAGTCAAACCAAAATATGTACAAATGTGAACCCAATAAGCAGTTTTAACGATGCATTCAACTAGAATTATTTTACGAGATTGAACAATTATCTAAACTAGGGATAGCTTGACTAATAGGTTAGTACAGCTACATGAAATCCCTATATTATTTCAAAAATTTGAAGTTCATGCATTTAAGTGTTTTACCTAAAAATCCTGAATGAGAATATTGTATCTAATCACGACAAGCGCACGTTCCAATATGGTAAAATAAAAAACAAACGAAATAACTGTATCAGTCCTCAATCATGTCGTCTGCATATTCCACTGAGAACGGTTCATTAAGTATTTGGACTGACAATTGAGCAATTGTGGCGTGTGCTCTCCAATTTCCATGTATTTTGTAGGTTAACCTTGATAAACTGGCTAATGCATGGAAACAGACTTAAATGGAGTTAAATATGAGCTCGTCAGTAACTCGAAAAAATCCTCACAATTATTGTTCAAGTCATGCTATGATTACTCTTGTTGACTGACTGCCACAGAGTTTTGGGCTTTTTCAGCGGTAATGATAACTATCCCTAACCTCAACAACCAAGAAATGCTGTGCGTGTAAAGTAAACCTCAAGAGCATGTATGAGGCTAATCATTTTCTCAAAACACTTGATTGTGTTGTCTCGTAGAACATTGTATCAATTTTGTACGAGCCCTTGGCAATTATACCTTTCTAAATACATAGGTACCTACTTCAAATCAATATCTCTATTTGTATTTTGAGACAACTAAATATTTGCTTTAGAGAAACGAAATAAGCCTCTTCCTGTATTTATTGACTGATAGGATTTGTGTCAGGAATTTCCCAACGCTTTCATCTAGGTTAGTATTTTTGTAAATAAATACCATGTGAAATCGGAGTTTCTACTAAGAATACAGATTACATTGCTCATTCCTTAAGTTACTTACAATAATTCTTCCTTCGAAATTTGGAAATAGTTTTGGTAAAATAATTTTGTGCTGGAGCAGATTTTGGCTGATTCTGATACTTAACGCCAGGATTGCCTTATTTACAGCAGCTACTGTTTACCATTGACAATAGTTTCGGAAATTTTACCCAAAGTACGTTATACTTGCCTGATGGCTCATATTTAAATTAAACTTAACCCGGCTGGACTTACCGTTATTCTAAAAAAATTGAGAATTAATGTGCTTTCCAAGCTGAAACATGAAAGGAGCAAATCACTGAAAATTATAGAAAAATTTGGTGCTGTAATTTGTTCGAAATTTTTTAAGTTTACCAATATTTAACAGGGTAAACGGTAGCACTATCGCAACAATACGTGTCGACAGCAGAATTTTGTTCTAAGCTACGAGTGCAAGCACACGATAGATTGTAGCTAGACCAAACAAAACGCATTGAATTACGTGTAATACAATTTCCCAGGTAAACCACATGGCCTAGTTCCTGTTGCCATTTGTCACCTGACAATTTTTCAGGTTAAAACCATTTTCCAGTTCTCATGTTTTACCAGGATTACAGATAAAGCAAAGCCTCGCTCTTAATACTACAGAACAGACATATTATTATTATTATATGAGTTCATGTTTTCATTTTCCTCTCCGTCGTCACACACTTTAAACACAAAGTAGCTTCATGTGAGGCTTTTTTCACCTGAAAAAAGGCTTCTTTGTTATTTATGCATTCAGAATTCAGAAGCTCTTAAATCACAGTTGGTACTCTGGTCTGGACTTCTCGGAGATTCAACTTCTGAGATTGTGAGTTACGGGGTAGATCCGTTTTTTATTCGATTCGGCATCATCACTGACTTTAAATTCACTTGGAGGGCCTTTACCTACCTGTATGTCTATGTCTCCTGCATTACTAACCATAAACATTTGGGATGACTACAAAAACTAGATTCATCGTTACATGGTCAGACAATTCTGCAAAGTCACTATCTTCATGGAAAAATTATTTTCAGTAGGTATTTTTTGTCACTCAGATGTTTCGAAGAAACTTCCTACGCATCGAAAATTTACGATAATCAATCAATACTTCGTTTTGGTAATGATGTACTCGCGCTTGGCAAGTGAACCTCCATTATGACCATAATTCGCAGTAATGCCACGCCACGTGTGCAAACACATAAATTTTACACCTGGTAATTACAAGCATGCCTACTCTCCTCCAAGATTCTGCGCCACAGATTTTAATGGCAGTTTGCTGTGGTTTAGTGGTCTGCTTTAAATACATAGTTTTACTAGGTTTTGCTCAATTTGGGAGCTTTCAAGTACAGTTGAACTAACATAATTCGCGAAGCAGGAAGTTTGAAGTAATTCTTTACCAAAAACCTTGAAATTCGTCTAGAAATCCAAAGGGCTTTTTAAGGGTTGAGCGTTGAGCGTACGAATGAAATAAAATAAAATTTTCTCGTCTTTTGGGCCGGATAAGATCTTCTGGCGGGAACCCCGAGGCCAAACAGAAGCCTAAAAGCCCGAATTTATATTGTTCCTTTGTGTGCTCATCTGAGTACATACATTACGTAACTTTTCAAATAAATAAGGGGTTCCCGTATAATTTTCTTCAATAAAAAAGGGCCTGGGTTGCCTTCGCTGCATGAGACTCGAAGCACCTTCGCAGTCATTGTTACAATGCAGGCGATTGTTGAGGAGGGAAAAGACCGATGTCATGGGATGAGAACTGACAGGGTTTTCAAGTCACTCTGCGAAGGGAACAGATTCAAATTGGAAGGGTCGTCGTACCTGGCCATGTCCATGTCCACAAGAAGTGCATGAATGAGTGAGGATATAAGGGAATCAGGATAATAATACTGCCCAGTTATGCTTAATGGAAAAGGAAAGGATTCACACAGGTAGAAGACGAGCAGTACAAGGTTTTTGCTTCAATTCCCTTCCATGCACTTAAATCAGTGGCCGTGTCCAGGGATCCATGCCTTCGAAAAACTTTCAGGCTCGTATTTAGGACAGGTAAAGGCCGTACGTAAATTTCGTCAATACTTAGTGCCTTGTTTAGTAATTTAAACATACAGTCGGTAAAAACATGCATACAAGATACCTACGATTTTAGCAGTGGCAAAATACACCAGATACATGCATACATAGAACAATAACTCAGCCCTGTTCAGTCGAAGACGTTACGTAATTTGTTTAATTTATATATTCTGACAATGGCCTTTAATTTCTAGGGAAATATTTAGCATTCCTGGTATACGTACCCAATTTTCATCGTCACCACCGGTAAAGTGTGTTTTATTTGCATTAAGCTCATGAATTATTCATTTTAGCGCTACCCGGAACTCGATTTTCGGTTATAATCAGGCCTATTGATCACTTTGTTTCCGTACAATGCAATTAGCTGCAAACTATGAACCGTCCGTTTGGCGGAAACAGATGTTACTGTCCTCTTTTCTTAACTGGATAACTTCCAGTTCCGCAAACCGACGACGTAGTTTCGGTTATCCCGGGTTCCAAAGAAACCCCAGAATAGACAACAGGTGCAACAATTGGTTTTTCATTTTCTACCTTTCCTTCTCCCAGTACCTTGGCGCTGCCTGGAAAGCACAATAGCTCTGAGCTTAGGTTCGTCTCTCCTGTTGATTGCTCAGGTAAGAAAGCTAGGCAGACAGCCTGTTGGCTACAACTGCATTGTTGCAGTCGTCTTGGAAAGGAAAAAAAGGTGTATAATCCCCTCTGCGAAGTCTACATCCACGCAGAGAAGTGTACTAACTACCTGGGCCATAATTGTTCTCGCTCCCTATATGCCTCAGTGTGTGGATCAAGTCCGTGCATCCGTATTGTTGCTTCTTGCTATCAGTCTCAGGTGTCCCACGATCCTAAACACACTCTTTACTGCCCGAAGAAGTAAAACAGGCTTTGCATGCCTACATGCACGAAGCCTACAGAAATAATGTATCAACCTACCTATCAATAATTTCTAGTAAATCGAGAGCAAAAACGTGGTTCTCATTTTATTGCCTCCAACGCGTTTTATTAATCTGAAAGTTGTGATTGTGACGTCGCAGAGGTGTGACTCAGTGGGATATTAAAATGTTGTTTGTTTACTTGTTGACTCAGGTTTGAGTGCTCCGCGGACGTACGGGAGCAGCAGCAGTTGCAGTGGTCAGCAGTGTTTGCTGACGAATAGTACTTCATCCAGCAGAGCCTCCGTGGACGTTATGAAGTGGTTCGGGAATCGGGTTCAGGCGGAAAGTAGTGGACCAACGCTGTTGAGCCTTTCTCCACTTCGGCTGGATGATGATCCAAATGGACCTGCCGATTGTTACGGAAATGATCAAGTGTTTTTTCCGAATCCAAATGGAGGAAGTTCAAGTCATAGGCGGAGGACGCGAGGAAGAAGTAAGTTGGATTTTCCAATATATTTTACGAAACGCTGGAGTATATCAGTGGTTTGAATCCAGTATTGCTCAGGATTAACTAGGGTTATTCAGGCCTTTGATTTGACTCCACTGATGAGATTTAATATAATTTTTTTAATGTAGCCCTGAATTTCGATTTGGTGAAAACATTGACTTTTTCGTACTCATGTTTAACTTAATTACAGTCAATGCTAATTGCTGTCCAAGAATCTATAAAGTACACACATACATTGGAATCATAATAATGAGGCACTTTTAAAGGTCTCTTGGTTAACCTTTTGTGGTTACCATTATCAGGCTTGTATCTTTCCTGTGGCTCACTATCCTTATCTAAAGCGTTTTAAAATTTCCTTCGTAATTTTAAGCCCAGAGACCTTTTTGAAGCAGGTTCTTATTTACACTTTCATTAAGACTGGGAAAATCAGTAAGATGGGAACTACTCACACAGGGCCTGATGAAGACCATTAAAAGTTAGATTTCATAATTGAAGCAACCAAAAGTGTACTTGAGCATTATAAGATTAGATAATAATCGCGAGTTCACCTTCCTTTTCATTCGCAATCGTGGGAAGAATAGCATCTTGTTCCTTCCTGCAGTCTGCCGACAAACTTTGCTGAGTATTGTGTCGGAAGGTATCACGTAAATTAAGCTGTGTAAGAATCGGACGATTGCATGAAATTTGAATTTTAAATTTGGCTCAAGTGAATACAATATTCATGCATTTCTTAAGATACGCAAATATACGCCAGAGAATTTGGCGAATAGTTGGTATAAAATCAATATTTGCACACCTAAGTACCCAGGGTAAATTGTCGTTGAACCCTGTGAAGTACTGGCATGATAATGCGGTGATAATACACCCTCACTTTTTAAATGAAAAAGTTTTGCACAACTTCCTTCATTCTTTGAAAATAATTCATTTCCAGTTTGCCGTTTCGTCTGCGTTGGTCCAATGTTACTTTCAGGTTGAGCTTGAGCTAGTAGCTGCATTTCTGCACAATGGAGATCGCATTGCAGTCGAATAATGCTTCAACTCCGACTATAGAAGAAGCAAAGTTGAAACACAATCCGTCTTCCATTCAAAAGTTTTTCCTTTTAATACGTTGGACTGAAAGTTTCTAAATAAACTTTTTCATTTCACAAACTTCACCACAAGAATACTTGCACTTTTCTCTTCATTTCGTGATCTTTCATTAGGAAAATGGCAAAACAAACCTAGGTATCGTAAACCCTCGTATCTCTCCCAGCCCAAACAATGCAGTGGATCTGAGTCTAAAATACGAAACGAGTTACTCGTCAAATATTTCCTATGTAGAGTGCTTGTTAGAAGCGCATCTGTTGAATAATTAGATCAACGAATAAGGAATATTTGTAGCTTCAGGTGCATTATGATTTACTAAAATGGTCATGCACCTAATGCAACTTGTAGTTACAAACGCGTGCATGCCACGCTAGATTACATAAATTTATGACCTTTTGCATTTTGGGGAAGGATGATTGACAGCATAATTTTAGCAGGTCACTACCAAATTCAAATGTGTAATTAGCAGTAAACAATGTTTTGGAATACAATACACATGTTATGACTCGATCCATTTCGTACAGAAGAATTTCATGCCAATACACACGCGCAATATTGCGGAATGATAGTGAAAAAAATTCCTAGCAAATAAATTTTATATCAAGCAAAATTTTTTATTGCAAGCACATATTTTAGTTGTTTTGCAATGACAATTTATTTCTAAGCTAGGCCTTCTAGCGCTATTACTGTGTTATTACTGAATACCGATTAGCTTAGTAAACGATAATTCAGGTTCCCAGCTTATTAAGGGTCTTGCAAGACAGATAAATATGATCATTTACATCTAATTAGAAATTACGGTTCAAGGCAAGTAATATAAGTCGCCGACAGAATCCCATTGTGACCAGCTCTCTACTGGAGAAACAAAAGGCTTTTATAAATATGATCATTTACATCTAATTAGAAATTACGGTTCAAGGCAAGTAATATAAGTCGCCGACAGAATCCCATTGTGACCATCTCTCTACTGGAGAAACAAAAGGCTTTACTGCCAACTTAGACAAACATCAAACCCCGTATTTGACTTATTTGCATAAGTTTCAAATTACGAGTATGAGAGTAAAGCACAATGGGCTCTTGGCGTCTACTCAGAATTGGACAATAATAGAATTACTGGGGTTGAATACCAAGTTACCTCCATTTGCATTATTTATTATTACCCTTGAGGCTCAGCATACCAAATACTTGTTCACTCGTTCNAATACTTGTTCACTCGTTCCTTTCAACTTCCTTACAATCTGGGAAACATAGTTGATGATTCCGAGTGGAGTGTCACTCACCTGTCAACTGCGTACCTTGCCCTTAATTATGTCTTCTACACATTTGGGCAGGGAAATACAGCTGAGAACATAAATGCAAGAAGTGTGTTTTACGAGCTCCTCGTGGTTCATATCTTATCCCTGTGTTGTTTGAAAAAGCCAGAAACCGTTACATAAAATTAACATTTGGCCAGATATTCACCGTTTTTCTCAAAGTAGTCGAGTTATTGGTACTTCGCTGACATGAAGTACCACTTGGAAATTAACCACTTAAAAATACTACGGAGAATCGCGTATTCAGCGATGACTTGAGGGTTCAAGCATAGACCATAGAAACGAAATCAGAATTCAATTATGGTTCCCTTGTCATGTCACACTCTCAGGTAGACAATAACTCACAGAATACAAAATAGGGACTACTGATAAGTTGCCATGTCGAAGGCTTTTTTCATGAAAAGTTCCCGTAGGTTCGCCGTTGTCAGAAGTTAAAATTAACATTTGGCCAGATATTCACCGTTTTTCTCAAAGTAGTCGAGTTATTGGTACTTCGTTGACACGAAGTACCACTTGGAAATTAACCACTTAAAAATACTACGGAGAATCGCGTATTCGGCGATGACTTGAGGGTTCAAGCATAGACCAGAAACGAAATCAGAATTCAATTATGGTTCCCTTGCCATGTCACACTCAGGTAGACAATAACTCACAGAATACAAAATAGGGACTACTGATAAGTTACCATGTCGAAGGCTTTTTTCACGAAACGTTCCCGTAGGTTCGTCGTTGTCAGAAGCCTAGGGTAGCACACGTAGTTAGTAGCTGAGAAGTTAACAAGGATTTTCTGACTTCTGACTGACGAGGAAGCTTGTAAGTGAGCGGAATACCAATTTTCCTATTTAAAGTTCGACGATGACGATAATAGCAATCAGAAATGCTGCCTGCAGTGGATAGCACTCAGACGGTCACACATGGCATTCGTCACGTTGTTGTTGTAAGGGAAATTTAGTTTCGTCTGAGAATGCCCTTACAGCAAGCATTTTATTGACGAAAGTATTCACAAACGCCTCTGTAGAAATAAATTAAAGTATAATGCTAACAAGTGTCGTGTTGTTAGACTTTTGTTATTCATAATTTCTTGACGAATTGCAGGGATTCAGGGCTTGTGTAAATAGCAGTGATGAATAGCCTCCGTATCTATGCAATTAAATTCAAATTGTTTCAAGAAGTCATATTCGACGATGACGATAATAGCAATCAGAAATGCTGCCTGCAGTGGATAGCACTCAGACGGTCACACATGGCATTCGTCACGTTGTTGTGAGAGAAATTTAGTTTCGTCTGAGAATGCCCTTACAGCAAAGCATTTTATTGACGAAAGTATTCACACACGCCTTTGTGGAAATAAATTAAAGGATAATGCTAACAAGTGTCTTGTTTTCAGACTTTTGTTATTCATAATTTCTTGACAAATTGAAGGGATTTAGGGCGCTGTGTAAATAGCAATGATGAATAGCCTCAGTATCTATGCAATTAAATGCAAATTGTTTCAAGAAGTCATAGTCAACCCAGATTGCAAAAATAGCCTAAAATTAATTGCTGCCAAGCCCAGAGACGAATGCCCAGAATTTTCATTGTAAGGATGTCATTGTCAGATGAACTTTGAACGTGGTATCGGAACATTGACAAATTACAATGCATATGACAGTAGCCTATGCAATTTATTAATTTTAAATAACAGTTAGCCAACTCCTGCAACAATGGGCAATGGGCATGTAACAGACAAGCGTCCGCTACTGTCTAAAATAAATAGTATGCAGCCCTGAAGGAAAACGACTAGCGAGGCTCGATTCGAGTTGGCTTCAGATCAATTATCCCGTGCTGGCTTTGCCCTGTCGGAGTACGAAAAATTGGGCTACCTTAAAGATATTTACTAATTTAATAGACTAACGGAATAACAAGCTGCGTTGATTGAAAGTGGGAATGGAATGAACTGATTTTCCTCGCTCTCCTTGTCCTGTCAATTGGACGAAATCGTTAAATAACTAGAGTAAATTGCTC
>VNWX01003323.1:0-10469 GCA_009869905.1 Ceratophysella communis | reverse complement strand
TTTATTGTCCCCACCCTTCGTAATTGTTGTGGTGACAGTGGATTTGTAGACTTTACCCGAGGTAGCAATATTACTCTGACCAATCCGAGCTGTGCTTTCACCGAGGATATCGTTTCCTTTAATGCTACCAGTCTTTGGACCAGTCGCGCTCTTAACAATTCGCGTAGTTGTGGTCGTTATACTTCCATCAGGGTTCTTGGTTTCCACGATTCTTACCTCTTCGCCATCTGATGCGCTTGTCGATGAGGGTTTCTTCCGAAAAACCCCTTTGAAATGAGACATCTTAATGCACGACACTAGCAGGAATTATTAAGAAATCACTTAAAATTTTTGTTTTCAGAGCAATTGGTTTTAAGTCTGCCCTTATGAGTTCAGTTCCTCAAACTGAACGACAGGAGCGATTTACTAACGTAGCACTCTTCTGGTCATCGGTGATTGAAGAATCTTATTTTTAACTCCTGAGCATTTGCGGTCTTGGTCTCATGAACCTAATGAGATATTAGTACCCGAACAGCAATGATAATTTGTGCAGTAGGAAAACATTCTGATCTGAAGGTTAAGATCAGACCTGTCACATGTGTGTGGCTATCTAACGTAACACGTAACTAACCAATTTTATCGTATTTAGATGGCTCAAAATGTACAAAATCGCATTCTGCGGTATTTTGACACTTGTCGTAAGTCAATGCATAGCGCTTTGAGGAAGCCTTAAGCCACAGATTAAAAATTTTGTACCTAATCACTTTAACCACTACTAAAACCCATGGCTGAAATTGAAGTCAACTCCACTTAAGCCTAAAAATGCCGTTTCTGCTTTAAATTATGTAATAATGCATTAATTTAATTGGAGCAGGGTATTTATAGAAATCAGAAGGAAATTTAGATGAAAAAATTTCGAAAGTGTAGAAAAATCTATTTTGCAATCAGAATCGGTCCACACTCCTTAGGATAGTCTGCTTTGCTTCGTTTATGTTGATAAGTTACAGTTTTTTTTTAAACGTTTCTGTCACAAAAATTATTCGATACTGCTTGAAAATGTGAAATGGTCTACATTATAGAACTTGTCCAAAAACATGGAATTGTAAGGGTGTTTAGGAAGTCTCGTCAAATATTAGATATTGTATATATCTTACTTGTGAAAGTGATAAGGATAAGGATCAGTCCCAATTAACCACAATAACAACCGCAATTCTTATCACTCAGTGAAGAAGGAAGTTTCTTGCAAGGCTAAACTCCGGGTATCTGTCTAGTCTCCTTGGAACTAAGCTTCTTTGCAGTTTTATTTCATAGCTGAAAGTCGATTTGCCTTAAACGGTTTGATTATTGTCACTAATTAGAACACAGACCGCAGGAATTAATTTTTTCAAACGCTGTTGGAATCACACGCCGTGTATGAAGCGTAGATCAGGAATAAATTTTGCCATGCTGCATGGATCAATTAAAATGCACAGCACAGAAATGCCGGCTTATGCAAATTCTCAAGACAATAGGGATAAACTGAGGTCCGGTTTAGCTACTGTGTCTTGTCTTAGCGTGGAAAAAATGCAAATCGACAACCTTTCACTCAAGTTCAGTCAAATCATGAACAATTAAATAAAATTCCAATTCTTATTATCCTGACGTCTTCTTTCGGACCATGCGGCTGCGGCATTCACAATCGAATTAACAGAATTCACCCCAAAAAAACTGGAAATACGCCTTTGTTTGCTTAATGACCATACGGGTAATAGAATAATTATGTATATGTACTCTCGTATCTGTCTGTAGTTCCTTTGAGAGTAGTTTCGCAACTAAATTTTTCGCCGCAAAACTAACCAGCTGTATTTATGAACGCCAAGGCACTATATACCTATACTAAACGTACTTTTTCCAGCAAAATAAAAGAATAATAACTTGACACGAAATATTTCGTGCGGTTATGGACAGGAGGGCTGTCGAATGTTTACTGTCAATTCGTCTGTATTATTTGCCTGGATCTGTTTCTAATGCATAATAATAATGAAGAATATGGTGTACATGATATGGTCAGCATAATTAAGCAGATAAGGGTATAAGGAAAATATGGTCCTGGGTAGTTAGTTACTGTAAAAATGTTAGCAAATAGTAAAGGATAAGCTGTACGTATTCGCGATTCCCATGCTACTTCCAATTAATTACTTATTACACTCATGCTGAAGCTGAAAGGATTACTACAGCTGCAACTACAGGACGCCAGACATCCTGTGATAAGCACCCAAGAACTTATGTCTCTGTATAAATTAAAATGCTCTTATAATTACGTTAGACACAAGCTTCGTGTAGGTATATCTAATAAATTAGTTTCGGTAATGAAAAATAATACACGACAATTTTAGGGTGCTGTCCATGAACTTGGCATGAGGCATCTTGGTAGATAAATAGTATTTTTCCGAGCGAATTTCACTTATCGTAATTAGTTCAAGTTCATGCTGCAAGATATACCATTAAGCCGACAAAAGGGAAAATATATGGAGCACCGACATAGGTCGAGGTCAGGGCAAAGGATTCATGTTTTTTGATTGTCCACTGGCTTTTCGTGTCTACTAATAAATAAGTAAATGCATTGGTTTATGTTAAAGTAATTTCATTTTATTCAATTTATAATATTGAGCCAGTGGATTAAATCTGGATACAGTGCTAGAATCTATTCAGATATGTTGGATTCAAAGGCATAGTTTGGGGAGCTCAGAATAGTCAACGAAGAAGACATGCATAGTGGTAAGGCCAAAGTTCTTCTGTGCATCAACTAGACACTGTGGTGGGTTTCCCATGATGGCCTGAAGATATTATAAAATCGATAAATAAATATGCTCAAAAGTTTATAACAAATTAGTAACAGTAAAACATCAGATGAATTCCATGCTTAATGCTTACCTTGACGGCGAGAAGTGGTGGGTTTTCATAACGGCTAGATTCGACTTTTCCAATAACATTGAATCCAAAACCGATGAGTCGTTCCTCCTTGTCGAACAGCAGGAAGACGGGTCTGTCTTTGTCGCAGTTGTTGTCCTGGAGTTCCTCAGACTTGTACCAAGTGTGCCATCCCATTCCTGGGAAGCAGTTGTTCTTGTTCCATCCTTTCTCGAAAGCAGCTGGTCGAGTTTTGGGGGCTTCGTAGTTTTCGCTACTGCTTTTTCCTTCCTGGAAAATGAGATTTCCACCAATGCCATTCTGTTTGACACTTTCAACAGTGCGGGCGGTGCTTGGGTCGCAAATGGCAGCTAAAGAGCACGTCATATTAGCTAAGATTCCAATCGAAGTCATGTAATCTGACTGAAATTGTTAAAATTATTTACATGGATCCTCGAAGTAAGCAGTCAAGGTGTTCACAATGTCTCCAGCAATAGCGTTTTGTTGAAACATAGGGACTTCGTTAAATTTGTAGGTATTTCCTTTAGCTGCAAGATCGGCTGCTTTTGGCTAAAATGAATAAACATGGCGATATTAGATTACGTTTGGTTCTAAGTAAGCATTTTAAAAGTTTCAATAAATGTCGAAAAGTTTAAAAAGGAACTTACGTTCATTTGGATTCCAGCAATGGCACCATTTGAATTGAAGATAAGATTCATGGAAGTGTCTTCACCGAGAATGTATCGGAAACCGGAGAATTGACCATCGTTGGAACACGACGTGCTTACGTTTTTCCATCCTTGAGCAATAGCGGCCGTTACAGACGTTGGCATCTTATCAAACTTTCCTCCAATCGGAAGTGGGCCCCAAGTAACTGAAGGGCAAAGAAAAACACTATTATAAAAACTGGTTAAAATATGCCTGTTTTTATGTATATCATATTAAACGTTTACCAACCTCGGACGGTGTTCCATTTGAAAGAGTCCTCACCAAAAAACCAGGCAGAAGAAGCTGTAATAAATGAAAATTTGTATAAAATCAATAAATTAACACCGAGTCAACAAATTTATTGAAATTATACCTGCCACGCAGGCTAGAAATACAGCAACGGTAATAAACTTCATTTTTGGATTTTTGTGAGTAGGTAATCGATTAACTTTGGTATGTCAAAGCTAAGGATGTGTGAGAGAAGTGTGACTGGCAGTGAATCTGCCCTGGTATTTTATACCGGTCGCAAAATCTAAAATCAATAAACGTAACCGAATGCCCTAAACATGTGCTCGGTTAATTCGTAACTGTTTCATTTCTAAAACCTACTGTACAAATTATCTGAACTTTGGATATTTACATTCTGCACATTTTTTTATCAGAATCAATTCAATTATAATGCTACACGCGAAACTCGTCATAATTTGGAGTTTGAAACTTTTTAGTTTAAAGTTGACCTTCGAACTGCTTGTAGAACATCTGTCTAGAACACTAGCAAGAACAAGCATTTCTATTGAATCAATACTGTGGTCGACGATTTGCTCGTTGGTTGGTTGGCAACGCATTATGCACAGCTGAGATTTGAATTCTATTTTCAAGTACCAACTACAATGAAAAGCAACCACAAACATAATTTCGAACTTCATTGTTAGGAGTGGTTTGGTGAAAAATTATATAGAGATATAATGGCGATGACGTCTCGCTCGGTCCGAAGTACAATGTACAATCGCGGCATGGATCAGGTCTGACACAGAGCACAGAATATAACTTTGACAGTGATTTATTGATGTAAATTGCTTAGTTAAAAATGTCTTTAAATTTTTGGTTTTCTGTGCGTCTGACCAAAAATGTCCATGTGATAACGATCATTCTCCTGAAACAAGAATATTCGCAATTATTCAAAATGATTGATTAGCACTTTAACTATTTGTATACCTTCAAATATCTCATGAAATCCTTGACTTTATCATCTTCCAGATGTTCATTTTGTTGAATAATCTGCTGGAACATTTGAAAAACACCTTCCGCCATGGCTACGTCGCCGCAGACGTATATTACAGCTTTCTCCTTTAGAATTAGTCGCGCAATTTCCTTGGAATTGGATTTTATTAGATCTTGAACGTAGACCTAGCAAATATATTTTAAATGCTTCACTTGCACGAGTGCACTTTCATTTTCAAGATTATAAATAAAGCTAAACCAAAACTAACCTTTGGGAAATTTGATTCTCGGGAATACTGCATTAAATACAGTTGATATAACTCCGTTCTGCTGCAGTTCTGCTATTTCTTGTTCGTAAAGGATCATCTGCTTGGTTCTACAGCCGAAGAAGAGCATCATTTTCCCAAACTTTTGCCCTTCATCCTGCATCAATTTCCTTTCCTGCCAAAATCCTCTGAAAGGGGCAATTCCAGTTCCAGGACCAACCATGATAATTGGGTAATCCGGATTCTCGGGCATGCGAAAAGTTGTCGAATTCGTGCTATATAACGAAATGTAGAGACATATTTGTTTAGCTCTAGCACCGCCATAGGTATAAAGTTTAGTAGAACTTACTTGCGAACAAAGCACGCCACAGTTGACCCAATTTTAAGGTCATTTCAAGAAATTTGAGCAAACTCCGAAGTTTTTGTTACCATTGTTCGTGTTGTACTGAACAACTCCAATGGTCAAATGCAGTTCGCCCGGAAAAACCTTTGGCGATGAAGATACGCTGTAGAATCTTGGCTGTAGAAATGGAAGCAAATTGCATATCACGGCAGCGTCTGGAGAACATGAAGGAAACTGTTCCAGAACAGCCAGCAAGTGCGGCCAGTTCTGTTCTTTCCAATCTTCATAGGCTTTATGATCCTACAGAAAATCATGTTAGAAGATCAAGCATAAAGCAGGCCGGAAGCAGGAAACTTACGTTAATTAAATTTATCAAGATGTTTTTATCTTTGTCATCAGATGCAATCGAAGAAAGATATGCTAGAAGTGATTTTGAGGGTGGAGTCGAAATATCCAAGTACTTCTGGAGCATTTCACGAAGGGTAGCAGGTGGCAACTTTTCGTGATCCTTCCATTCATTCGAACCGATGCTACCTGAATAATTAAAATACCATATTTAGCTCCAACTTAATCAAACTACGAGTGCTTTAAAAGGCAACCACAAATTTCATAATTACGCAATGTTAGTTGTACTGGTTGAGCATCTAAGACTGGGTTATTTTGAAGGCGCGCAAGTATTTCTTCAACTAGCTTGTCTTCGTTAACCGGAACGATTCCAATATGGTCTCCAACTCTGTACTGAAGAGCCGCAACACTCGAAGGGCATTTCAAAACAACGTGAATTGTTCTTGCACTACGAATATTAGAAATTATATGAAACCATTGCGCTTGTTAAATTGTTCAATGTATTTAGGGAAGCGCTTACTCTTTCAAAGGCTCATGTAAATTTTCCCTTGCTTGGAGCACATACTTTGTCATATCACGCTTGTGGATAATCTTATAAGCTAGAAGGTTATAAGAATTTTTTTTGAAAATTTCGCCAAACAAAATTTCGCCAAATCAACCGACTTCCAACAAAAATACTTCAGTGGCTTCAAATAAAGTTGGTTGTCCAAAGGTTCGTATATAATGAAAACACACCTTCTAAATCCACAGCCGAGGAACGAGCATTTCGAAACTTCGTATTCGTTGAAGAAGGAATTTCAGTTAATTCAAAATGTGAAGCTTCCCCAGTATTTTCTTTGTTGAATTCCAATGAATACTTTTGACACGCGGCCTAGGTGCAATTTCACTTGATAATGCCTGATATTTTCGCATCTAGCGCATACATTGTTTGTGCATACCTTGTACACCATCACCGTCCATTTCTGAAATGTTTCTTCCTGCCCGCTTAATTCGTTCCCACATGGAACGCTTACCAACTTTTGTCCACCTAGTAGCTCCAAGGAATAGTCCAAATTCCTTCCAAACTGACAGACGTTTGGATAGGCACTTGAGCCTAACGCAAACACTGCGTATCTACAAAATGAATATTTTTGTGAAACCCCATAAACCTAATTTATATTACCGTCGTCCAGTTAAAATCAGCAAATGAACCTTAGTTTTTCCAACGGCCGCGACTTAGAAGAGTTCTCTGGAATACTCCAGCTCGGATTCCTGTTTCCAGATTTCAGTTTGCCAATGTATTCGTAGAAGCTCTGAAAAAAGCAGAAATACATATGTATTATAGGTGTCTCTAGAAATACGATCAACATTAACTAAGCTCGGGTGGACTACCTCTCCGTTTGCAGGTGGATCACCATTTCCAAATGTGGAAGTGATGACAATTATTAGGGAGTCTTCGTGTAATTTAGTAGTGTCGTACTGATCCATTCTTAATACCTTAACGTCAGTTAGTAAAACATTAGATGATTATGATATTTGTTGACTAAGCGCCTTTTCTGAGAGGATCCTTGTACTAACCTCCACGTGGAACACATTGCGAAATATTTTAGCAAGTCGTTTTGCAAAGTTTTCTGATTTGCCAGTTTCCGTTGCATACAGAATGGTTGCTTTCACTCGGTTAGCTAATCTCTTTGTAAACAGACTGGTACATAAGGAAACGGCTATTCCAGCTTGCCGAAAAGTAACTTTCGTGGCTCGCGAATTGTCAATACATTTTGCAGAAGGATTCAAAGTAGGATTCTTCCACTGATGAACTTTCCAAGCAAGTTGCTGGTACTCGTAACTTGGTTTGAGAAAGTACAGAGCCATTTCTTGATGAAATACTGGTACCGTGGACCCAGAAATTGGAGGAACTATCCAGACCCAATCTGCGGGACAGCCACCACGTTCTCGCCTCTCATTCTCGAGATGCTTCATAAACTGCTCTGCGGCAGTATGATGGTCAATTATCGTCACTCCAGCTTTCTAATCATAAGCATATTATTTTAACCAAAATGTAGAAGCCAAATTAAGTCGCGTTTACCAACCTGAAAACTGTGTAGAACCGAGATGTTCAGTTCAACCATTGCCTTATCCTTCCAAAGCGTTGTCGATGCTTCCGTATTCAGTCCCATCCTCTGAGCAACTTCCTACAGAGCAAATTTAAGTAGGCTCTTTTGTTTCCACGCCACACTTAATATTTAAAATTAGAATTGGTGTATCTACCTTAAGGTAATTGTACTTGTTGACATCCCCAAGATCCCTAGAAGCAATTTCAGGAGCCGTGAACCAACCGTTGAAAGGTGCGGCCGGAAACTGTAGCCCACCACAGTCGAAAAGCATAGCAGATAGCAGTGGGAGTGTGAACCAGCGTATATTCAGCTCATCAAACCAATCGAAACTGGGAATTTATACAAAAGTATGGTAAACCTAATTCTTAGCTTTGCTGATATTGATGCAATCATGCATGTTACGATTACTCGGGATGTGACAGCTGGACTTCTAAAATGATTTCTGGAGGAATTACGAACAACTCTGGGTCGCTGCCATTCGCCGATAACAACAGTGGTAAGATGTCCTGCTTCGTTCTTGGGCCTTTCCAGCCCAGTTTTAAACAGATCTGGAAAGGATATCGATTCGAAACATGTAAACATTTCTCCTCTTGAATTTTAAACCGCACTGCTGCAATTACTACCTCAGTTAGTTCAACGTTAATTGAGTGACCAAGAATGCTTCCGTCAGGATTCCTGTATCCGGCATAGCCAATAATAAACGTATTCCAGATTCTGAAATCAGGCACTCCGGGTTTTCTCATCGGAAATACTGTTATTGTTGATCTAAATAAAAATAAAATACTTAGGTAAAAACACTATTAAGTTCTTAAATCTTTAAACACTGTTAAACATTTTACCTGATGTTGCCGCCATTTGTTGTATAAATGATATGCCGACAGATTGCATCAAACATCTCTTTAGCTGTCGTCACCTTACGAGCGTCAAAAACCTGGCAGACAGTATTATTTTACCTATTATTTCGCGGTCCATAGGAGGATTAACACATATCTAATTGTATTAATTTAAAACTTCGAGCAGCATACCTTGATGTTGTTCCATTGAATTCGACCAATGCATCTTGGAGCATTTCGCCATGCGAGCTTCGCTCCGAAGGTGAGCTCTTCCGTCGTTAACTCGTATACTCCATTATTAGCATCGATCTCATTATATATTTGTTCCAGGCGATTTTTGTGAGCGTTCGAATTCGATCTGCCATAAATTACATTAGTTCACTTCACCGGAAAAGCGACCAAGCTGTTGGTTCTAACTTACTGGCTTAGCGATGCGTAATATTCATCCAAGAATTCTTTCGCATGAACTTTCACTTCTGCAGGAGATCGTGGCTCAACGGTTGCTTCGTTCCTTGGACCTGCGTTTCCAAACGTGCTTCCCAAACATACATTTGCTGGACATTTTCGAGCCTTTATGTAAAATTCAAAAAATTAACGAGGAGCCTTATTATGAGATCTATTTTTATTAGAAATAGTTACTACTAACAGTGATCTCATGAGGCTTTGCTGTTCTGTGCAGGCGATCCAAGTCACGCTCTTCAGTTAGATGATTTCGCAAACGAAGCATTGTGAATAGCTACGTTAAAATAATATTTCAAACAAAATGATTTTCTGTCGTCTCAGTAAATACAGTGTAGATATCACCAGATATAAAACTCAATTCGTATTTATACAGGTAAGCTTGAAACTAGGAAGCCTTTATTAGATAAGCTTGTCACTTGCCACGTTCGATGATGAAGTTATTTACAGAAGAAGAAATATGGTAGCAGTTCGAAGTTCGCTTTCCACCATGACACGTGAAAGCAGTTTACTTATTACAAAGATAAGGGTAAAATTGCATCATACCCTCATATTTTCTACAATTATTCTTGTAATTGAGTCAGCGATTTGGCTTAGAGCATCAATTATCGTAGATTATGTTTTTTTGCCATAATGGATAGACCAGTATGTTAGGAGTGGCAATGTGTATTATCTTTCCCGTTACAAATGTTAATTAAAAGTTTCAAGTGTTGTTACACCTATAACCAACTAGTTAGATCTAATATTTCAGGCATGGTTCGATGCTAATAAAATGCTTGAGTTTGTCTTAATTAGTAATTCGTATCATTGTTAATTAAGAGGCCACTAATTAAAACTCAACCCGATGGACGGCAATATTTAGGCGAAAATTTGGCGCATTTTTATATATTTGATAGAAACACCTATCTGAAAGCTTCCCCCTAAATGAGGCTTAAAAGGAACCCCAACATTTTATCAATGATTTGTAAAATTTTCTATTCAGTTTTAATTTCAAATTCTTTAACGATTCATTCATGGGAAAGTGCATTGTAAGCATTGAACGCAGCTAAATATACCGAGGTACGTAGGGATCTAGGAATCATCAGGTGGGATCATCATCATCAATCATCAGAAACTGCGCTTAGGGAGACTTAGCTTAAGATTCTTGGTACCTACCTAGAATACATAATAATGCGCAAAACAGGTATTCAGTAATTAATTTAAGCTTGTGCTTCTATTATTCTAAAAAACATGTACCTAAGCTTTTTTCAATATTACAGGAATGTCAACTGCAAAATCGATTGAATTATTTTAATTATGATGCATCGTTTATTATCTAACTCATATTCATTCGGGC
>VNWX01003322.1:0-10470 GCA_009869905.1 Ceratophysella communis | reverse complement strand
ACCCAGTACAGAGTTTTAAATAATTTGTCTGTCCCATATAGAGCCCAGTACAGAGTTTTAAATATTTTGTCTGTCCCATATGGAGCCCAACAGAGAGTTTTGAAGAATTTTTCTGTCCTATGTAGAGCCAAGTACAGAGTTTTAAAGAATTTTCAGTCCAATATAGAGCTCAGTATCGAGTTTTTAAGAAAATAGCTGCGAAATCGTGTTTGCAGGACAGCGAATTATTGTTACATGAATGGGCATAAGAGATATTTTTTACATAGAATTTTGGCTGGCTGTTTAAGTTTCTATACTTACATAAAAATTGCCTCTGCCAAGTGTTTGCTACGAAACGAACAGGCTTCTACAGTAAATACAATACCGCCAAAAAATGTTTCGAAGACAAAGGACACCCTATACCAATACCTTCTTCTCTGTCTGCGTGAAAAACGTGTCGGCTTTCCTGTTATTGTTGATTCGTGACATTCGTGTGATTTTTATTTTTGAAACACTATAAAATCAAACCATTTATCAGGTAAAACCATTTATCAGTTTGTCCGACAAGCTTTTAATTTTACCATGATGCCCCTCCGTATTAGGAAAGAGGTTAACAAGGACTTGGTAAGTTGACTGCATTTTAAACTTACTCGAATTTGATCGGCCCTAGCACTGTTAAGTGTTCGCGTGCCCTCTTGCGCTTGCGCGTTTCAATAAACGCGTTTAAAGCGTACCTATTGTATTCCCATCTTGTCAGCTGTGTCGGCTTTCGGAAGATGTGCCAGAGATAATCAAGATAATGCATTGGGGGCATAGACATAGATAATACATTGAGGGCATGGGGATTTCGGCTAAGTTGCTAGAGATAATCAGATAATCCATTGGGAGCATGGACACAGATTGAGGGCATGGGGACAACTGAGATAATCAGATAATCTCATGCGCCCAATGCATTATCTGATTATCTGTGGCACATCATCCGAAAGCCGACCGTCAGCTGATTGCTGATAGAAGTAAAATCACTTTAATGCTTCAGGTTAAAAACTTAAAAACTAAATTTTAATTTGTTGTAACTGTGTAACTATTAATTAAAAAATAGTTCTGTAAGGTGTAAATGACCTTAAATAAAGGCAACTTATCACATCCTGTTCTAACGTTGTCAGCCTCTGTTCAATGGTCAAGCTGAAATTGTACAGGGTGACACGAAATGGATTTCCCTCCCCTCTCTTAGCTCATACTTCCGGAAATTGCAAAAATACGGGCAGTATGCTAGATAAAAGCTTTGTTCCAAATCCATTCATGACATTAGCTTCTAATTTAAATTACAAATAACTGCCGCACAGCGCAAAACAGGGATAAACACGCATTTGCAAAATAAAGGCTTTAGGCCTAAGTTTAAAAAATTTGGAAATGCATGAAATATACGAAATTAACTAGCTTGACTGATACTGATTGCGAATCTAATGGCACCACCAAGTAAGAGATTTGTCGATAACCGCCATACAGCGCAAAATTTACAGAGGGATACCTCTGCGATTTACCACCTCTGCAGCGTCCATTTTAGAGAGCGAACAAGGTATAGCGAAGCGCTGCAAACGCGTCTATTTCCCCGGTTTTGCACTGTATGGCGGTCATTTGCAAACTAATTTGAATGTCGATGGTACCGTTAAATTTGTATTGAACCAAGGTTTAATTTGGTATATTGAACGTATTTCTACGATTCTTGGAAGTTTGAGCTTAAGGCGGTTCTGAGCATGACAATGTTAGCTTATGGCAGAACGCGTCACCGAGCTTCCTCGCTCGCGCCCAAAGTACGAAACCAAATGACCCATGCGATATGTCTATGAAAAGCCAATGACATGTACAACAACTTCGACTGGTCAAGATAACTTAAAGATACAATTCACTTTAGTAGTAAAGACAATCAAATTATTTATATATTGATCGGATGTTGTTTTACCTGGATCTGTAATGATCTCAAGATTCTCAACGGATCGGATCAATTCTTTGGGTGTTGACTTTCATAGAAATATTTGTAATCACGGTACGTTAGGTCTAACCAGAATGAGGGCGGAAGTTCGGTAATTGTGATTTATGTCTATTTTTCCCCTTTCTTCTTGCAGGAGGTTTCCCACTAAAAACTCTTGCCCTCGGATGCATTAGATTTCGCGTTCTTTACCGTGGCGCACTTTGAAAATGAAAAGTTTTCTCTGCTATAGCTGAGTACAAATTGGCGCAAATCCAAATAAATAGAACAGCCTTAAGCGGAGAAAACCATTTCGTGTCACCCTTACCTTTCATTTATGAGAACTTCGTTACTACTGTTTATTTATTATTATTGATAATTTCCCAAGAATTAAAATATTACGACACAAAAAATGGTTAATCTGCCCCGCCTCGTTCTCCCGCGCATTTGACTAATCGAAATTTGAAACTCAAAGTTTGAGCAAAAAATATTGGCCTACAACAAGATGTATAAGGGATATATATACATGAATACACTGACTAAATAGTATCATATTCAATTTATAAGAGTTGAAAATTGAGCACATAAATAAGGTTTCATACCAATATTTATACACCATTGTTACCGTAGGCTGGAGGCAGACCAGAAGTAGGGAATATCACAGGAACAAGGGATTCGTCAATCGTAAGTGCTTTTTAAATTTTTTACAAGGATTATACTCTCCCACCATATGGCATTTTACCAACTAGTAACTAACTACAAAATGTTAACAGTACATTCAGTGTGTTTAAAATCGTGAATGTAAGCTTAAATAAGTCAGTTATTATTTTATCTAATTAAAAATTAATAATTGTCAAAATGTATTGTCTAATTATTAGACTTTTCAGACGTAAACACAACGCTAATTTACCCAAGTTTTACATAATTACGTAAATACTAGTTGCAGTAGCATAAATCAGTAGGAATTGTTAAATAAGAAAGCAGTACAATGGATTTAAGAATATTTTCGGGTTGGGTCGTGTCACGGGTATACCCCGACCCGAATTTTCGCGTAATATCGGGTCAGGTTTTGGGTTGACAGATTCCCTGACCCGAGCGTTTCGGGTCGGTTTTATTTTGACCAGTAAAGTTTTTGGGTCGGGTTGCCGAAATCTAACCCGTCGCGCCGAACTAGTATAAGTTAGGAATTGCGGAGAGATACTTCTTGAGTTTTTTGGTCTCAGCAAGGGCTGCTGAACTTACAGCACGAGATGAAGAGTTCTAGGTCAATTGTTCGAAAACTGTTAATCAACGGCCTTTAGTGGATGTGCCATTTAGCCGCCTTGGTTTTTTGGTCGATATAGGAAAAGGGAACCTTATCTTATTAAAGTAGGAATATTCAACAAGCTTAACCTTCAGTTGGAGGTTGCAGTCTTAGCCTTGTTGAGTTACCATCGGGAAAAAAATCAGCCACTATGGAATATTCAATAACGTTAGTGCCAAGTCAAAAGACATGGGAGAAATCTAAGGCTACTTGTATTATCATTTTAAAACCAGGGCTGACGAAATAACTCGTTATTACCGCTGCATCTACAACCAGAAAGGATGTCCAGCTCGTGCAAGAGGAAAAAACATGATATGTGAGAACCGATCAAAAGAAGAAATACCTTGATCTTAATATTCAACTTCCAAAGATTGTCGAGACGTATAATGTAACGTATACTCGACCAATTCGAGTATTTAGATTCCACTTCTAAATACCAACATGAAAAAATCCAAACCTAAGCCTTTTTTCAAATTTTCCGTTCAACTTTAACACCGTGATTACAGGATTCAATTTTGGTTATTAATTCATTTCCAGTTTTCTCAATTCGACCAAAAGCCGTCGACCAAACGGTCATCGACCAATCGACCGGACACGGGATGAACAGATGATTTACCTTTTTACACAATGTGTGGAGGGTGCAAGTAGCATGTCGAAAAAGTGACTTCTATCCAGCCATGTAACCAGTTCTAGCCCGTTCGGTTTCTTCGAGTCTTTTCATTAGATTTGATTAGATGGTTCCAATGCACAGGGTCGTTCAAAAAAGCCCATACTTTTTGCTAGCGTGGAAAAACATGCAATACACCAAGTTAAAGCTGAGTTTATTTCAAACCTAATGGAACCATAATTATCTAAATCGAGCAACAAAGAGGCGTTTCACACCGCAAAACGTGGTAAAACGTAAAATCTGGCCATAATGTGAAAAAAACAATTATTCACAACATAAATCGGGCTAATTTAAGCGTAATATTGTATGTGACAGTACGGAACACGGTTTTTATTTATTTTGATACCACTTCATGCAGCGTCTTTTACCATGCGGCGCACAGTACGAGTCTTTGCGAGCAATCTGCAGCAGCGCCTAGAGAATATCGTCCCGTCAATACGCTCTAAGTTTTCCAGTTTGCGCTGTGTCTCGGTTATTTGTTGCTTAATCGGAATAAATGTGGTAGCGTTAGATCGGGAATTAACTCAGCTTTAAATTGGTACATTTGGTACATACATTGGTACATATTTCTATGAGAATATCGGAAGTGTAGGCTAGAGGAGCAGGGAGGGGGGGCAAACATGATTAACGAACCTGTTCTTTGTCATGATTGACCTAATGCTAATCTTTTGGCCATTAAGATGTTGAAATTTATATCACAGCAGCCAAGAAAACAAATAAAAAAAGCGGTCATGTATTTTATTTTACCCCGTAATCTAAATACTACCCTAGGAATTTTGTGGTTAATAAAGGCTGATTTCGCTCTAGAGGATATCTGCACTTCTACGCTCACTTTAGCAAATTAAGCATCAAAAGCATCAAGCAAGCATCAAGTATTTGTGGGTTCACTTAAGTTTACGACGAGATCTGGATCCGATTATTTCGGTCTTGAATATTCTGAAACTAGAGCCGGAAATACATATTATTGAAAAACTCTGAAGTGCACAGAAGGCAGTCCAAGGCTAGGCTGTACAAATATTGACAAATTAAGGCTTTAAAATGTGCTTCAACTTATTCGACGTTGTCTAGCTGCGATAGATACTATTGGGAAGTAGCGCTGTAAAAAGACCTATTCATGGTCCGACATCATGTTTTATAGTTAACTGTTTATATCTGCCCATACTGCAGGTACTGGGTGATGGAGTTAGCATCCCAGCTAAGGACTTTGAATTTATTGTTCAGAAGTCTCAAAAAGTTCAAAGTCTACCTTCGTACAAGTTTATTGCAAAATCTTTGCTCGAGTATTACTTTGGTAACGAAACTGAGAAATTTTGGTCTAATTCTACTAATAATCCTGAAATAAAAAGCAAGCTTTCCAACCTGAGAAAAATCATACACGGTAAGGCCTTAGGATCTTTGATTTACGGGGCGAAAACAACAAGTCAAGCCCAAATTCAATCAAATGGTTGCATTTTCATTTGTGTCTTTTGTTGCTGAGTATTTCAGAATTTGTTCTACAACGTACTGAAGTATCTACCAGGAGATATCTCGAAGACTATTGTTGCCAAAAGAGAAAATATATCAAGCAGAAAATTGAAAGGCGAAAAAACCTTAACATATGTTCCAAATGCCAACGGAGTTGTAAAAGTCTAACACATAAAGAAACACACGAGAAAACATGCTCTAGGAGTCAGCGAGTCAAATCAGTTGTTAAAAGGTACGGAAATATGACTAATAAGAATTAAAAATTCTGTTTTGAGCAAGTCTGCAATGCGTGGTCTTCTACACATTTTAGTTCTAAGCAAACTGACTTCTTCTAACTTTAAAACGTATTCGTAATTTGTTTTAAAGATCCAGACTCGAGGATTTAAAACTTAAAGCTAAAAAAATAAAAAATGTCGAACACCAAGCCCGGATGAGTTATCAAGAAGGCCTTGAGGTAAGCAGGGTAATGATAAATGCTAAACCTTGTTTTCCATAAATTTCATTGATTGCCTTATTATTTATCATAAAGCTCTTCTAGGAGTTTAGTTCAATTCGGTCATTTGTCGAATATCGTTTTCCGGACAATTGACCTAAGGACTTCATGTCCCAATATAAAAGTTTAAATCCAATATTCTGAAACATTATCAAATACGATATATACGATGAGTTTTTAAAATAATAATAAACATACGAGTTTCTATTTATGCTTTAACTTTGCGAAAAAGAGTATAAAATATAAACTAATCATATTTACAAGGCGTTGTGGAGAAATATTATGCAACAAAATAATTTCGGACATGAAATAAAAAACGTAGACAACATTTAAATCTAGATAACAACGGTAATAATAATTTTAGCTGTGTTTTTAGTTTTTGTACTGTTCGCTATTCAAAAATATTTGTTCGACGTCTTTCCTAAACTCCAGAGGATTATGATAGTTTCCGCCAAAAAGATCTTCTTTGATGCTTTGCAAGTCCATTGGACTACTCACTCGGACATGAAATAAAAAACGTAGACAACATTTAAATCTAGATAACAACGGTAATAATAATTTTAGCTGTGTTTTTAGTTACTTTACAAACTAACAGCTGTGAATTAGCTCTTCACAAATTAGTAAAAAATCAACTGAGAATACTCAACTTAAAATTGGTTCCACGTTTAAAACAGCACATGTGGTATCTATAATGAATGCCCCATAAAATGTTATCCTTATTTCCACCTACTTATATCTACAAAAATTAAAAAACTGGAAATTATTGCGAATTCAAAATAGTACTATCACTGTACACTGCGGTACATAATTTAGGCAGAAAGTATAAAAACCGGTTCTCCTTGTTTTTAAAAGTTAAAAACTAAAACTTATATTGTTTACATCTGACTACAGGTCCGAGTTATTGAGGCTAAAGCAAGAGGTGTCTTTACAAAACGAAAGTTCAAGCTCAATGACTATGTTTGTGTCTACCCGGGAAAATTATTATCACAGCTAAAGGCGAAATCTCTTGAGCGTGAATACTCAGAAGCTGGAAAGGGAGTCTCAGCCTGTTACATGTTCTTCTTTGAGTTTAAATCCAAAAAATTATGGTAAATTATAACTAGTAGTTTTTGCATCATGAGTTAGTTTTTAATCCTGTTTGTCCTCAGGGAATAGTGATAGCCAGAAACCCTACCTATTACCAGAAAAGTTTTTAAGGCTATTGTATGGAGTGAGCATGTTTTGGCTCTGATATCGGTAAATTTAGCGAAAGAGATTATACAAAAACGATTTGGCAGAAGTAACAGCCAGGAAGTTGTATATGGTCTCTAACCTTCTATTATGAAATATGAATACGCGGTCACCTCCCACGAGATGTTTAACACAAAAAAAGAATTAAAATCGTATTCTACATATTCCATTTTGTTTGTGTTTCTTTCAGTTTTGATGCAACGGAGGAAACAAATGAGATTGGACGCTTGCTCAACCACTCCAAAAATTCTGCTAATGTTATTCCAAAAGTAATGGAAATTGATGGGCAACCAAAAATTGTATTCTTTGCGTCCAGAGTCATTGAGCGTGGCGAAGAAGTGGTTTACAACTATGGTGAAAAAAGTAGAGAAGCAAAACGTCATTTTGCATGGCTTTGAACAAAGTTAAACACGCAAGTTATTCCTAATTATCAACTTATTCATTTGTTACTTTAAAAGTTAATGTATAGTTCATTCTATTACATACACTGCGACCTGCGACTTGAAACAAAGATAGAGTTGTTCAATGGTTCGTTTAAATAAAATAATTGTTCAATAAATTTTTACAGAAACATGCCATGTAATTGTGCTTTGCAAAAAGGCTAAAATTACATAATGGTTAGTCCCGCGTTCCGGGTCATCTAATTCTTGCGGCGTGGAATCAAGCAAAACCTATACGAAATATCAGCAACTCCAATCGCATGGGCTGCTGGAGCACAGCGGATTTACATATACAATTTTTAAATATCTGTACTTAAATTGGATTAACAACCCTGACTTGCAACATCTCTTAATTTTTTTCCAGTTTTTGTGCTGCTTTATTGGAAAATTCTGTCAGAGCTTGAATGTTTTGCACAAAAAAGAAATTCGTATTCTGTCACAGCAGAACAAAATTGATGATAATCTAAATTTATAACGAGCAATAAGCGCGAGTGGAATGATTGGAGTTCCCTTTAAGAAGTTGTGCTAGCTGTACAACCTAATATGTAAGCTAATAGGAAACGTTTCACTAAATTTGCTTGAAATATCCCTAATATGCGTTACCTACTCTATTCGAGACAAATCTTAAGAAACGGGTTTTATTAGTTAGGTTGTCAAAACACATAGCCTTTCGCATAAGGTCTGTCAGATAGAAGAAAGGCTTAAGGTTACAGTATTCGGTTGAATTAATTCTTGTTGCGTCCAAAAAGGTCACTGCTGAATTATTCCATGCACCTACTCGCTACACCAGGTAGTACAGAAATTCCTTCGCCGGACTTGATCTACAGAGCACTGATACGTTTTTTAAATTTTCGCGTTGAACCCGACAGTAAGTATAATTATGTCACGCTGGTATAATATACAGACTACTATATAATATCGATGGTAATTAAGTGGAAACAACTGAATCGCCAGTAAAATCCATTAAATCTTAAATCATTATCCATTGATTATTTTTGGTTAGCATAGTATAAAAAGCAGGAGATTTTAATGTCGAGTGTCGAGCTGAACAACCGACGGTAAATACGTACACGATGTTTCAATCCTAAATTTAGAAAAAATGCTACGATGTATAATAACTAGCTGGACCTACATTCCAGACTTCGGATAATCTAATGCTTGCTGCGGTGGATCATGCAAACTTGACCTGAAATTTCAGCGCAACTCGGTTGTTACGGGTCACTGGTGAACAGCAAGATAAATTTGAGACTTGGTCGTTAGTGTCAGTACTATCACTATTTAGACGAATTTAAGACATGATTTCTGGTAGATTTTAGACTAGCAGGGCCAGTAGCAATTCTTCCAACTGCAAGTTAGCCATCATGCATAAGGACATGTAAGCGTGATCAACTGGTAACGATAACTCCGTTAGCGCGTAATACGGGGGTTTTGGCTAAATGCGGTAAATATTTATGCAAAAATTCTGACATGATGTAGCACTTCTCAACAGTGCTCAGCTAATTGTAAAAATAACTTACGTAAACTTTAGGCGTTCATTCATTAAACAAAATCTTTTGGAAAATCATACCCTGTCACTATATAGACAAAATGCATAATTGGCGATGTCGTATTATTTAAGTCTGCTCAACTTGGTGATTTCTGGTCGACAAAATCAGTGTCTGGGGCTTGGGGCACGGAATACAGAAAAACCTAAGTAACATATTTATTAAAACAAAAACATATGCCACCATATTGTTAACTCTGTATTTCTTAGCTGCTAAAACTAGGTTCTGCTAGTGAGAAAATGATTTCAATGAAGTGTGAAATATAATAAAGACTAAGTCCGCAATCGTCGTTATTCAACCCAAAACTTTCAATTATTTTATTAAGTGATTACTTAGCCCGATTTTTTCGGGTCGCAGAAAAACCGAGGATTCATTCTGCATGAATATATTGTAGTAGTTCACTATTTTGTTTAAAAGCGAAATTTAAACAACATAATTAAGGAAACGAGCTTCCCAATAGTTTTGCAGTTAGTTAAAGGATTGGGGTACTAATCTAAAATTAGTCAAAACATGGCGAGTTTGTATTTTAAATACTAGCGTGTACTAAAGGAATAATAATTTATTATAACCTATTTGTAGAAACTATATAACACATGACTTGTTATATGATTGATTAAAACTTACGACTTGTTAAAAAATATGCTAGCTTAACTGAATTGGTAAGGCATACAGCTAGAATTGTGCAGTTTTAAATTTAAATGCCTTTTATAATTTTTCTAGGTAAATTTAATGAGCTAATTGAATGCGCCCAGAATCGCACAACAGTAAATAAAATCCTATATTACTTCGGATATGATCCCGCTCCTCCTTTGCGTTTGCGCCTAAGGCGTGTGATTGAGCTTGCAGGTTGGTTGGAAGCTAAATCGTCAATGTTACGTTGAGCCGGTTGAGAGTATGTGTTACCGATGCTGAACTGTTTGCCCCTAGGGGCCAACTTCCTGACCGGGACATTACGAGGCTTTTTTGCAGTGTACTCTGAAACATTATTGCACAAATAGTCAATTAACAACAACCTTAATCGATATGTTTTGTTTGGCGTTACATGCATCCAACCGCTTGCATTCAGTGGAAAAAATTACCATCAGTACGATCTAATCTCCTCCAGTCCTTTATTATACTTGATATTTTATCGTCAAATATTTCTTTGAGCCTTAGGCCCATTCCATAAATCTACCAGAGCAAAAGTGAACATATAAGAATACTTCCATTGAAAAGAAGAGACGGTGAATAAGCACCAGCACTCACTTCAAAATTTCTTCCCTTGTTGTACTGTTCGCTATTCAAAAATATTTGTTCGACGTCTTTCCTAAACTCCAGAGGATTATGATAGTTTCCGCCAAAAAGATCTTCTTTGATGCTTTGCAAGTCCATTGGACTACTCACT
>VNWX01003321.1:0-10471 GCA_009869905.1 Ceratophysella communis | reverse complement strand
GTATGATTATTTTATCCAAACTTTTTTTTATACATTCAGACAAGTTGCAAGGTCAAAAAAAAGTTTTTCAGTATTGATTAATTTCGCCTTGTTTACTGTGTGTTATTTTTATTATTACAGAACTTCAACTTCGGTTTGCCGATTTAGAGACAGTGCATTTAGACCACAGTTATTTCAGGCTTAATCCCACCAGCTCTGTTTCAATATCATCGGACGTTTACAATAATGGGGATAGCGGCATTGTCATGCAAGACCACTCTTACACAGCACCAGACGATGACTCCAGCTGTAGGAACATGGATGTTCGCATACTTCCGAAGATACGTCCAGGACCTGCCAGTATGAAAACTGCGGCAAATAAATTATCTAACAATAACTTGGTTCAAACGGGTCAAATCAGAATTATTGACATCCGGAAATTAACCGAACCCGATCTATACGGCTCAGAGAATGAAACCGATGAAGTTGCAGATATAAAGCCGATTCTAATTCACCATTGCAAGTTCTGCACTGCCAACTTCAGTTCATTGGCTGAATTAAGCATTCATTCCCTCATTCACTGCCAAGTGTTTATGAGGAAGTTGGCTGTCAGTAACGAGGATTTGAACCTCCTGCTCTATCAGCCCAGATTATTTCACATTCAGAAGCACCCCCAGAAGGAAGTCTATTTAATATTCAAGAAAAAGGCAAGCATTAATTTGCCAAATCGTAACTTACAGACAACCGTTAAATGTAGCCAGTGCCAATTATCTTTCCAGTCTACGTGGCATTTAGATCAACATCTCAAAAGAGCGCATGCTAAGCCCAAAATCTCGAGCTCAGTTTACAAATGCAAGCTCTGCAATCAGCTCTTCGCTTCCATGGCTGATGTTAAAAATCATGTTAACGAAATTCACCTTCAAATACAAAAAACGAATCAAAATCAAAGTGCTTCGGAGTTAGTTTTGAGGGCCAGTGAGACCACTAAATCTCTACCATTGGAAACTCAAATCCCTACACCTCCTGCAAGCAATGACTATTTGCTTTTAAAATGTCAGAAATGCCCAGTTTATTTTCAGTGGCAACACCAATTATATTTTCATCTAGAAGAAGTGCATGGCGAACTACCAGAGCGACAGATATCTAAAGTTTGCTCTGTTGAATCGAAAATCCAGAAAGCGACTCCTAAACCGATACGCCCTATAATATTTAAATGCAAGAAATGTGGACTAATGTTACAGAAGAGAAATACAATTGAAGATTCATCGAAGCCGGGATCGTGCACCGGGCGCTTATAAATGCTCAGAATGTGAAGAAGTCTTCGAATCGGAATGTGATTTAATTATCCACCGCAGCCAAACTCATTCTGAAATAAATTGTTCATTGAACTGTCAATACTGCGGGAAAAAAGTGAGCTCTCTGGAATATCTTCGTAACCATCAACGAGTGGTTCATCCTGATCCCAGGGATGCGCGAAAATGTGAGATCTGTGGCTTCGTGTACAAGTCACAGCTAAGTCTAAGGAATCATATGCGAACTGTCCATGCTGAGAAGGAATTCTCCTGTAGTAAATGTGAATTCACTACAAAGACAGCAAAGCGACTTGACCAACATACCAAAGTAATTCACGAGCGAATAATGGAGGAAAGACTGCACAAGTGTCCACATTGTCCAATTGATTTCAAGACTAGTGGACAACTGAAACGTCACATAAAACGACATTTTGGACAGGACATGCAGCAGTGCTTGTACTGTGGAATTATGAAAAACACCCATGATATGTACAATCATGTTACCATTGTACACAAGGGTCGCAAATTCAAGTGCAAGTACTGTGCTTCCATGTTCAGCCTCCGTGCTCATCTCAAGAATCACTATGTGCTCAAACATCCTGATGAACCCATGCCTGCACTAAAGGAATTCGAGGTCATCTACGTGGGGGAATCGAAGAGAACTATGAAAAATTCCGATTCTGAGATTTCAGACAACGATGATGAACTGATCCCAGCCCAAAAGAAGAAACCTCGGTTAGCAAAGAAAAACAGTAATAGTAGTGCTGAAGGTTCTAGGCCTACTAAACGAAAGATGGCTGATAATGGCTTGACCTGCTCCATTTGTGCGGTTCGATTTGCCTACAAAAGCCGAATGGGAACTTCATTTAAAGAGACACGAAAAGGATCCAGAGTACAGACTGAAACGAAGACTTCCCGTCAAACTCATCGTCGATGAACCGGCCGATGAGGTTGCCCCCGGAGATAAAATATAAAATCCGAGAAAATTCAATCGTCGATGTCGATGCATCCGCTTCGGCAAAGCATGGTGAAGACTGAATAGCTCCGGATACCTTGAATCTTCCAAAAGTTACCGCATTTGTCCAATTTATAAATGATTTTTATTTATATGGTTGGTATTCTATAGGTATCAAAAGTTGTTATAACGTCACCTGAGTTTTGAAATATTTCCGACTTATCAGTATAATACGCTACTTATTGCTTCAGGAAATAAAATACTTTGATGTAAAAGATCACAACTTTACAAGTCTTACAGGAATGTCAATATATGTATATTTGTGAAACAATGTTAAGTACCTCCGAGTCATTCAGTATTAAGGGAACAATTATTTTGCTAAGCATATGGAATTAAGATAAACTTAGGTCGGCTTGCATTCATGCCACACTCAATTCCGTTTCCTTAGCCAGGGAAGCCCATTTTAGAGGCACAAGGCACTCTAGTACGACGGTTCATTTTTAATAATTAAACCCGAAACTGGGGCAACGCTGCTAGCTGAATATAGTAGGTTATTTGCCGCATTTCGAGAGATTATGGATGAACATGACATAACACATGCCCACGCCCGTAGAAATATATGTATTTTGTTTTTCAACAAACTGAGATGGCAGAGCTAAACAAGCTCGTATAATTTTTAGGACTTAATTTTTCCAACTAAAAGAGTGGATAGGATTCTCGAATCTCTCAATCTCTAATGCGGTGTTACGATAGTAGTATATATAATCGTTAAAATTAGTCAATGTTCAACACCATGCTATGAATAATCGCACGGATGCGCACAATAGCACAATGTAAATTTTTTGTCCACGCAGAGATTAAAATACAAAATAAATACATTAGTTGCTTTTTGACTTGGGTTGGATGACCGGTCGGTTAGAACTATGTTTAACTTTGAGAAGCCCTACATGCATTAAATGCATCCCCATCCCCACCAAACGAAGCTCTTAATCTTTTTAAGCTACTTCTGGTTTATCTGGTATCTCAAAGCTGTTAAGTAAACACAACACACACCCTCAAAATAAATCTCTTTATAGTCTTCAGCAGAGTCCTTTATAATATTCATTCTTAGCTCTGTTACTCAATCCATCGAGAAACAGATTTAGCTACCTATATAAAGCCGTGCTGCATAACAAGTATTATTTGCTAGACGTAGGTATTCGGTGCTCATATATAAAGGCTTCATAATGAAGCTTTTCCTAGTGTTTCTGAACCTTGTTTTCGCAATTTGCATTCAACAATGCCTTGGCCATTATGACCCTGTATCGGGAAAGCTGAGGCGCCTCGGTCCGGACGTGGTACCGACCAAAGGTGAGCCATGGCCAAAACCGCAAATTACCCGAACTTATGGAGACCAGTACATGATATTTCGACCAGCTATTTTCCGGTTTAAGGTTCGTTTCACTCTATAAGTTCTATTCTATAAATATATTAATTCAAATCCAGTTTAAAGCATAAACGTATGTAAATATGTGCTAGGTAACACGAAATGACTGTCCGTTGATCGAAGCTGCCTTGCAACGTTACTACAAAATTTATGTTGACGCGCATAAACGCCTAGTCCTGTCAGCAGCACAACGGCAAGATTCAGAGAACAATACTAACTCATTGAACTGGAAACTTGACGGTAACTTCGTGGGTTACCTGGATGAAGTGGAAATTTTTAATATGTCTCCTTGTGAGACTTGGCCACATGATGAAATGGACGAGTCATGTGAGCAATTTGTTTCGTCTTAATGGCCAGCATTTTGTACATTTGGACTGAATTCATGTTTCGTTATAATTTCAGATGAAATCAAGATCAGCACACCTGACACGAAGGGCAAAGGTATCGGCTAACATTTTTCAAAGTTTGAATTTTTTTCAACTTGTATATGCTTGAAGTAAAATGATTTTATTCAAACTAGGCATGCTTATTGCATCGAATAATTGGGGAATCATCCGGGCCTTGGAAACTTTCACCCAGCTCATCCATCCTACGCCTGGAACAAATGCGGTTGGTTAGAAAATTTATCTTACCCCGTAGCAAAGCATTCATGAGTAGAATTTAAACTGGCTCAAGTCTTTAAGTGCTTTGTAACAATTTTAAGCTCAAAATCCGAAGCCAACTGATCGTAGACTACCCGAGATTTGGATTCCGCTCATTGCTTCTGGACACTTCCAGGCACTTTCTAACCAAAAAAGTTATTCTAGAAAATCTGGACCTGATGGCAATCAACAAGTTGAACGTTTTCCATTGGCACATTGTTGACGATAATTCCTTTCCGTATCAAAGTAAAGCATTTCCAGGACTAAGGTATGTGGATAAGCGATAACCCACTTTAAATTTAAGGAAATTTGGGCTATCTAATCGATTTTCCATTTATTACAGCGACAAGGGAGCATTTCACCCGTATACCCATGTTTATTCTCAAGAGGATATCCGAGAAATTATCGAGTTCGCAAGGCTGAGAGGTATTCGTGTGGTTCCTGAATTCGACACGCCAGGTAAGTACGATGTTACTAACGCCAATAATGGTGGCCAAATATAGTAAACACAAATTTCAATTGCGAACTCTTTCAGGCCACACACAATCATGGGGCCCTGCAACTCCAGGCTTACTGACGACTTGCTACGACTCCAAGGGAAAGCCGGATGGAAAGTACGGCCCAATTGACCCCACAAACGAACAGAATTATGTGTTTTTAGAGACGTTATTTAAGGAGATTGGGGAGACTTTTCCTGATAAATACATTCATCTTGGAGGCGATGAGGTATATTTTCGATTTTTGACGAAATTTAACATTTTGAAATAGGTACCTCAGACTGAGTATCAGACTGGTTTTTAAATTTCTGAATATTTTAAGGTTGATTTTGGATGCTGGAAGAGCAACCCGGTAATTAAAGAATTCATGACCACCATGAATTTCACGGAATACAGCCAAGTCGAAGAGCTCTACATGCAGAAATTGGTCAAAATCGTGCAAGATCTTCCAGGAAACAATTCATATTTAGTCTGGCAAGAAGTCTTTGACAATAACGTAAACATTGACTCAAGCACAATTGTACACGTTTGGAAAGGGGAAAATGCTACCGCAGAACTCGGTAATGTGACTGCCAAGGGCTACCGCGCTGTGCTGTCTGCGTGCTGGTACCTTAATTATATTCAGTACGGACCTGACTGGCCAGAATATTACAAATGCGACCCACAGGACTTCGATGGTACTGATGCTCAGAAACGATTGGTACTTGGCGGTGGACCAGCAATGTGGGGAGAGTATGTGGATTCAACAAATTTGATTAGCCGAACTTGGCCAAGGGCATCTGCTCCGGCCGAAAGGCTCTGGTCGGCCATGTCTGTGAACAGTACAGATGAAGCAGCACCCAGGCTAGAAGAGCATAGGTGTCGGTTAGTTGGGACGAGGATATAATGCTGAGCCTGCGAATGGACCCAGTTTCTGCACATTTCTTTGAATTGACACGGTCGGAAGATTTGCTCAGAAACCTGGTAGGATATCTTTTCTAAAGCATTTTGAACATATTTTTGAGCCAGTGTCTGTATTGGTTTTATTCAAACATTGTAAATGTTAGTGTTGTATTGCATTCGTGTTTTCTAAATTTCACGTATTATATTATGCCGAAAATTGTATAGGATGGTTTAGCTTGGAAAATTATTTTGTTTTTACTCCGCAAACGCAAATTGCAAAAAGCGTTGGACAACTTAAAGACGATTTAGTATTTTAAGCCAATAAAATAACTCTCGTTAAAATAATTTTACTTCTAATTATTCTAGAAACGATTATAAATTATTGCCTGTAATCTATAGTTTGTGAGACATAAATAGTGTGACCTATTGAATGAAAAACCAAAGAAACGGCTACTATAATTCGTGTACCCTCCTTTTCTTGCTTGGAAATTTAAGTCCACTAATATATTTTATCCCACAAGACCTGATATGACACAGAAAAACTCAAAGTTCAGCATGTAAATAGGCGTTATCAGGAAGGAGCAATGTTCAATGTTGAATTGGCCATTTGTGCAATCATTTACTATACTGAAACAAGAACAAAATTCACTGTACTTAGATTAGATTGATATAACTTCGCAGTTGCCCTGGTCTTGACATATAGTACGTTGTTGGTCCAAAGTTCGGATTTGTGCATAACCTTTTTGTCCTTGGCTTGGCTTATTTATTAGCAGACTAGAATGAGTATAACGACCGGGAACTCGTGTCTTCAATGTATTTAGCTTTGTTATGCTTACGAGCTTTAAGAACTACAGCAACTAGCAGTTTTATTGTTACTGACGCGTTAGTTCAGCTTCTGTTCGGCCGTTTTCGGTCAGGGCGTCCAAACATTTTGATCACCGAGAACTGCAAAATCTAACATTTGCTTAGACCATTTTAACGAAATATGCATATGATTACGAACATAATATGTAATCAAAGAAAATACTTTATAGAAATTTCAATTCCATTTTATTCATATTGCTGGTTGCTGGTTACAAAGCGCCTACCTCATTTTGGCCACTGATGAACTAACAAGACGTGAGAGATTGTGGAGATGCACAAGGGCTTCCAATTCCAAGATCATCCCTGTTCTTCTTTAAGTCTGGTGGTGTCTGTCCATGGTCCACCACCACAGTTTATGTTAGCCAGAGTCAGATTGCACGTATTTAGTATAAAAAACTGGGAACGTGGAACCTGTTCATTCGACTTGAATTCGAGCTAGGTTCATATACAACTTTGTACAGTGAATGAACAATTTTTATTTGATAGGGATGAAGGACGAAATAAACCCCTTGCGATCTCTCCTCAATTGCATTGACTTGACTTGACAGTATATCTTGACAGGAGAGCGTGTATAAGCCTTTCCATCGCATCACAACAATAATATTTTTTATCACCGGTGATGCGGCATTAATTTTAGGATAACGTTGGTTTACGGTTGATTTTTTTGGACGGTTTCTATTAGGCAACTGCTATTTTAATTCATACCGGTACAAAAACCAGAGAATCTCGTGTTAGATTTTTCGTGATGATTCCAGGTAGCCTTAAAGCCTTACCACGTGATATCAGGTAATGTTTATTAATTATTTTTATTGGTCAATGTAAAATACAATACATAATTTAATGGTAATGAAACCAAACTTTTTAAAATGGCAAGCTAACTTTCCATAAATTCCTAGGTTCATAGCAAGGTATTTACTTGCGGTAAAAGAATTAAATCCAATTCAAAGGAACAACAAAAACGTAGGCCAAGTATTTGACTCGGTTGCGAAACAAATTCCCAATAACCCTTGCTTCTACTACGAAGATGACGTTTGGACATACAAAAGGGTAACTTATTTAAGCTAAAGAAATACCCGTAATTTCACTTACCGAAGAAGAAAGGTTGTCCCAAATGATTCTTTTAAAGCTCAAAATTTAATATAGTTAGATGAATTTGTTCTATTTAATAAAACTGAATTAGGTTGAAGAAGCCAGCAATCGGATTGGAAACTACTACTCCGCTCAGGGCTTTAAGAAGGGACAAATTGTGTCAGTTTTCATGGGAAACCGAATTGAAATTATTCTCACCTGGCTTGGCTTGAGTAAGGTCAGTTGCCGACTTCTATGTGTCTGAGCCTGAACTGCAAAATTATTTATACTATTATACTCTGTAGCACCGCGTTTTTAAAACTTCCTAATAATTTGTGCCAAAATTGAATTGTGAGTATATGATTTGTTTGAAAATGAATTGTGCAGATTGGTGTGGTTCCGGCCCTGGTAAATTTCAATCTGACATCAAATTCTCTGAAGCATTCCGTTGAGACTGTAAACCCAAGTGCAATTATTTGTGGTTACGAGTTATCCGAAGGTATTTCGATTTACAGTTTGATAAATTTGTGATTAATCACATTATTTACCTAGAGAATATTTTGATAAAACATAGCACTGAGAAATATATATCCGGACGGGAACGGCAGGATTCCCATATTTGGCAGCGGTGCGGGTGACAGGCAGATACTTAGAGGTGCTATCGATACTGACTCTGACATCAATAAAGTGTCACCACTGGCCCCGCAACCCAGTTCCCCCGTAGGCTTCACAGATGACCTTTTCTATATTTATACTTCGGGAACTACTGGGCTTCCTAAAGCAGCTGTGATCAAGCAATCACGGTAAATTGTCATTTAATCTTTGTTTTTGAGGCGAAACCTCTAGTTTTATACTGTTACCAGGTTTTTCTTTGTTGGTTTTGGATTACGTCGAATTTTGGGCATTCGCCAAAACGATATCCTCTATACTACATTCCCTTTGATTCATACGGGTGAGATGGAGTTTTGCTACGCCATTTTTTGAATTCGAAACAAAAATCCATAGCAATATCTAAAAAAATCTTTTACTATTTCACAGCGGGCGGTATAATAGCCGTTGGATTCCCATTATTATTTGGGATACCATTGGTAATTCGTAAGAAGTTTAAAGCTTCGGAATTCTGGAAGGATTGCGTCAAACACAAAGTGACGGTAAGATTTTGAAGCCTTGCAAACTCGCATATTTAAAGCTGGCTTTTACTTTAAAAACAATCAATTTGCAGTGCCCAGGAAGGCTTTAAGACTAAGACATTCAATCTTTAACGCCTTAATTCGCCTTTATACCCAGGTTGCTCAATACATGGGTGAAACTTGTCGTTATCTTATGAAACAAGCAGTTGTTCCCGAAGAGACTGCTCATAGCATTAGAACGATGTTTGGGAATGGACTGAGACCCGAGCTCTGGATGGAATTTAAAGAGAGATTTCAAATTCCTTTGATCCAAGAAATGTATGGAGCTACAGAAGGAAATTGCAATATCTGTGAGTCATCAAGCCGCGTCTACGTATCGCGTGTAATCTCTGCAAAATTAATGTTTCAATTTTTTTTAATGATGTGCAGTTAATATGGTGGGAAAACATGGCTCAGTAGGCTTCGTGCCACCGCTGCTTCAAAGAGTTTGGCCAATTAATTTAATCAAATTAGATGAAAATGATGAACCATTGCGAGATCCGAAAACAGGGCTAGCAATAAGGGCAGCAGTTGGAGAGGCAGGTGAACTCGTCGGAAAAATTATTGACGGGCAACCGATTCGGGAATACCACGGGTATGCTATAATCTCATATATATACGCAATATACAGATCGAAATACAGATTGCAATTACGACTTCGTATATTTTGTGCAATCATTAGCTACGTCGGAAATAAGAAAGAGTCTGACAAGAAAATTGTTCGAGATGTTTATTCAAAAGGCGACAAATTCTTTAGAACAGGTATTATTAATTTCACTATTTCGGGTCGATTTAAGCGATTAGGTGCAAATAATTTTTAAAGCAAAATATTTCGAAATTGAACAGGTGACGTGCTCAAACGAGATTCTCAAGGTTTCTACTACTTCCAAGACAGAATAGGTGATAGCTTCAGGTGGAAGTCAGAAAACGTGTCCACAACTCAGGTGGAAGATGTCTTAAGTTCAATCACAAAGTTGAAAGACCTCGTTGTCTATCCAGTGAAAATTCCGGGAACTGAAGGTTCTGCAGGAATGGCAGCAATCGCTGATCCTGAGAATCACATTGATTTAAATTCTTATGCCGATGAAATTAAGAAATCCTTGCCAAAATATTCAATTCCACTGTTTTTCCGGAAAGTGAAGGAAATTCAATTCACTGGTAGGTTAACGATATTCATGTAATAATTTGTACGTAAAAACCACATAATATCCGATTTAGAATAACGCTAGAACTTAATATTTTCTTCCAGAAACTCACAAACCTAAGAAATATGATCTGAAAAGGCAAGGATATGATTTAGCTCAAATCGGCGATGACAAGATACTTTTCTTCAACAACGGGAAATTTGTTCCGCTAACCGAGGAGCTGGTGAAGAGCATAAATACCGGCAAAATCAGCCTATAACCGACAACTCGAATATTTGTTGAACACATTATTCCTATACATTTTCTAATTTTACAATTACAAGCCGACCCTGGATTTGTGGGCTCAAATATTTACAGTGTATGCCCTGTTTAATTTATTGTTTTAACGATGCGCCTACTAAAACTGGACATGTCTTTTCAGCCTCTGCTTATTTATGTCTTCTTTAAAAAATTATTTATAAATATCAAAGCATTTGATATTATCTATTTTGAGATCTGCAGCTGAAATTTAGTCGTTCAAATTTCAATAAAAATTTAATTAAGAGTCAGCTCA
>VNWX01003320.1:0-10473 GCA_009869905.1 Ceratophysella communis | reverse complement strand
CCAATCCCCATGCCCTTTGCATGCAAAGTACACATTGACCCGGGGTCAAGGTTCCAAGCCTCAGAGGTCAATGAAACTTTGACAACGTTCCTTTACCAAAATTAGCTAAATTTTGAGATATTGCTCGTCTGCGTAGGTGGCTTAGTTTCGGAGGAGATAGTGATCAAAATTATATACATACATACATACATACAAAGTACAACTATATGTAAGTAGATAAACCATTACGGGAAAAACGTAAAATTGAAAACTCATACTATAACATCTGTTTATTTTAACAGGAGCTAGAATAATTTTTTTAAAAAAATAGAAATTACCTACAACTGAAAACTGAAAACGAAAGCTTTTTCCGAATTCCGATGACAATTGACTATAATTCTATAAGCTGACCTGAAATGCGGACAAGGTTTAAATCTTGCCTTTTTCTGGTGCGTCTCGGGCTGATGATGTCCTTTGTCCTTTTTGAGTACTTACTTGCTCTTGTTGGCTCGTTCGGCTAGATATGCGTTTCTTTGGGTGTCAGGCGTCTTCTTAGTTTACAGCTGTGCCACCATCATCACCACCACCGACAGCAGTCCACTTTCCTTGACATCCTGGTCGGCGACATAAGGTCATCGGTTGGATTTACGGCTTTATCTCGTTATCTGTTATCGGCCATCGGTATCGGTCATCGGTCGATATTCGACTTCTTGACCTTTCGTTATCGTCCAAGTAAGCCTCTTCGCCCATATAAGTACATAGTTCCTTTTCCCTCACCTTTAATATGCTCAGCATTTCTTCTTATCATAGTAGTCGAATTGCTGGTGTAAAACTTGAGAAATAAAGCATTAAATGATTTCAATGCTCTTGCACTATACTGCCAGTACGGTGCACGGAAACAGAACCGACGAATGCCAATAAGCAGGTTTTAAATGCATATGTTTAAAAAATGAATGGTATGGTATATTGTCATTTTTTATCAACCTTTTCGTTCAAGATATTTGCTACTTAAGTCCTTGTGTTCTTGTTATGCATTTAGATAAGGACGTTTTAAAGTACCTAATATTTTGCTCCTTTCTACAGGATCAATACTGACAGGACCATCCTTCTGATTCTCTTCTTGACGAACTCAAATCCGTCAATTCTGCCGTATCGTCACTGATTGATTAGCTTCAGGAACATGGAATTGGACCACATTCATCCTACTCCCGTCGGAGTCCTGACCCCTACAAGTCTCAGACGATACGGAGATAGATTCATCCCTATTCGAGCCGGAAACACTTGGGGTCTCAGCTTTCCCTCCTGTTCCACACCTACCACCTCGGCCATCAAGGAAAGTATTAACACTTCAAGCGCTCGCTCGACTCCAAACAGATCAAGCACTTACTCACGTCTGCTTCTGAACGAGACTTTGGGATATGAAGAAAATGAATCGAAGCTTGGACCAAAGCAACCAGTAACTCCTAACCGCAAGCTATTCCACTACGATGCAACCGAACCGTTCAACAACAGCAATTCTCCCTCATCATTTTCATCTTCGCCACTCAGCTTGAAATCAGAGGAACTTCTTCTGCGACCACAAAAGGTACTCCCTCCACGGCATATCTCTCAAGCAGCATTTAAGATGCTGGATGCTCCTGGACTTCGCGACGACTTCTATTTGAATCTGCTTGACTGGTCAACGAAGAACGAAGTATGCGTTGGTTTGGACACTTGCGTTTATATCTGGACACCAGAAACCGGGAAGGTTCTATGCCTCTGTGACCTTCAACCACTGAATGACGTAGTCACTTCAATTGGATGGAAAGAAGATGCGAGCATTCTTTCGGTTGGAACGCATGGTGGGGACGTTCAACTTTGGGATCCTGTAGCTGAAAAACTTCTGTCGACATACCACGGACATGCTGCCCGAGTCGGCGCTATTGCTTGGAATGGATCTCAAATCTCCACGGGAAGTCGTGATGGAACTATTAACCAGTGGGATACTCGTGAAGATCCTTCTTTGTTTCCCAATTGGCCCGTGGACTTAGGTGACATGCATCTCTCTAGTATTGAAGCTCATCGAGGGGAAGTTTGTGGTCTCAAATGGTCGCATGATAAGCTGTACCTGGCCTCTGGTGGAAATGACAATCGTGTCAGAATTTGGAGTAACCACTCAAGAAAAGCAGTTCAGACGTATCGGGAGCATAGGGCTGGCGTTAAGGCCCTTGCTTGGTCCCCACATCGCCATGGACTTCTTGCTTCTGGGGGCGGAACAGCTGACAAGCAGATTCGGTTCGTTGATACCCTCACTGGTCGACCAATGCAAAACGTTGACACTGGCTCCCAAGTGTGTAACTTGGCTTGGTCAAAATACGATGACGAGCTTGTCAGTACTCATGGCTACTCTGAAAATGAAATTGTGATTTGGAAGTATCCAACGATGGAAAAAGTTGTTAAGCTCACTGGACATACTTGTCGAGTTGTGTACATGGCCATGTCACCGGACGGAGAAGTCGTCATTACGGGAGCAGGGGGAGAAGACCAGTCGCTTCGATTCTGGAAAGTTTTCAAGAAGACACGTCGTCAAACTGGACTGGGAGGCATGTCTCAGCTCAGTCTGTTCCGTAAGCTTTAATGCAAGTCAATGCTTTCAAAACAGTTAGAATTTATGTAATAGTATAAATGGTTAGTATAATTTATTGCGGGCTAGCCAATCAGTGTGTAATTGGATTTATTACATAACGTTTTTNATGCTTTCAAAACAGTTAGAATTTATGTAATAGTATAAATGGTTAGTATAATTTATTGCGGGCTAGCCAATCAGTGTGTAATTGGATTTATTACATAACGTTTTTGATTATAAAATGTTACAGATTTCTGACCAATTTCTGGTAGTAGTAGTTACATCGAATGCTTGTACTTACGTTAGAAATTCTCTCAATCATTTACCTCAATTGCTTTGTATTTGGTATATATTAACACAGTAAAATCGGTTATTAAATTAGAGATTACAGAGTTCAAAAAATGCATGACCAATAGCATAACGGCTAGTGTTTTCATTTTATTGTTTTGAATTTTAAAATCTGTCTTTCATAACGGCAGCGTAGTGATGAGGCTCTAGCGTTAGTTGACCTAACTTCACATCTAAAGTGGGTTTAGGTTTTCCTGGTTCTGGTACAATATTGAAACGTTGAGCTAGACTTGTGATGAATAGGAATAGTTGATCGCGAGCTAGAACTTCGCCAGGACAGGATCGTTTGCCGATTGAAAACGGAATGAGTGATTCGTTGCGCTCCGCTCTTGTTCCATCTTTGCTGAGAAAACGTTCAGGGCGAAAGTTCTCTGGGTCGCCCCAGACTTCAGGGTCATGGTGAGTCGTATAAAGGCTGGAATATACAGCAGTGCCTTTAGGAATATGGAAACCATGGAATTCGACATCTTCAGTCGCTGCATGTGGTACTCCGTATGAAGCAATTGAAGTCATTCGCATTAGCTCCATTATAAAGGCTTCAGTGTAAGGCAAACTGCATACAAAAAAAATTGAATTGGTTACCTTTACCTTTACTCGAAATTTAGAAGCGTGGGTTTATACCATACCTGTTTCGATCAGTCAGACTCGGCCACCGTGACCTTCCGACGACCCTATCGAGCTCATCTTGAACCTTGGCTTGAACATCTGGATAATGTAGTAAATATAGCACAGACCAATTCAGCGTCGTCGACGTGGTGTCCGATCCAGCAAGAAAGAAATCAGCCATTATGGATTGCAGCGCTTTTTCTGTTTTAAAATTTGAAATCGATTTTAACTCAGCACCGGTTTGGATTTGAACTTTTGCGATGCCTCTATGTACCTACCTGAATTTCTTTCATGAAATGGAGAATTTGGATCCGTTGTCTGCTCAACTTCACGAAGAAATACATCGATGAGATCTCTCGAATGCTCAGCTTGCAGGGTTCTTTTGTGTTCTTCAATAGTTTCGTGAAATAGCTTCTGTCGAGGTTTCAAAAGATTCAGCAAATGATTCCATCCGCTCCAATTGGGAAATTTTTTTGCAATGTTGGGGTAGAAGAATATCAGCAAGGATTTGCCGCGGCCGCCAAGAACAGCATAAATCATGCTGCAATGATTGCAATTATATTTTAAAATCATTTTAGCGAACCGATCTGATATACCAAATGATATAGTAATGCAGTGCTCACGTCTCTAGCTGATCCAAAATAGACACCAATTTGGGGTCATCCTGAGCATAACGATGTCCACTTAAAAGCGTCCACAAAACATTAACTACTGCCAAACTAAAACGACGATGAAGGTCGATAGGCTTTCCATTATGGGCTTGGATCCATTGAACGAACTCCATGACTTCTTCCATTATGGAACCTTCCAAGCTTTGCTTTCCGAAACCAAAGTCACGCAGATTTCGGAGCGCAAATCTTCTCAGAGATACCCAACTCTGCCCTTCGCCCAAAGTTATTCCTAAATCGATAAATCACCGGTTAATTGAAGCGTAATGGTACTGCCAAGAAGGATTTCACTGCAAAACACATGGTCATACCTGCAGTGCTACCCGTCAAAAACACTCCTGCTTCCTTGTCGGGTCGACCACGAAATCCTGGATGGTCGTAAGCTTCTTTAATTAACTTCGCACCGTGAAGCACCACAGCCCTTAATTGGGATAGAAGAATTTTAGTACGTTGTCAGTATTTTGATAAATGAGTTTTTACTAACTCTTCGCTCGCCAATTTGACGCTGAAAATCGGTCCATATCTTTTGACGTATCGCTGGAAGGCTAGGTGCATCTTATCACCAGTTTGCAATAGATTTCCGAGGATTGGCAGTCGTGGAGGGCCTATAACCAAATCGCATTAATGCTAAACTGTGTTTTAATTAATGCAAACTGTCTGTCTAGAAATAAAGCATTCATAAATACCTGGCGGATAGTTTTTTCTGCGATTTCCATAAATATAACGCAGGATAACAGTAACAATGAAAAGGCATAGCACTATTAAAGTAAAATTTGAAACCATTTTCGGAATTCTAAAGTATTATAAATCAGGGTTAATGAAAAAATGCGAGCTAAACCACTCGAAGGTGTTATACCTTCGCGATCTTATAATAACTGTTGAGTTTAGCCGAACTCTGGAATTTATAAACTTATGTTCATTCTGAAACTGTGAGCTGCACACTTCACGATTGGCATTTAACCGGGTAATAATTCTATGGATAAATGGAACTTGCTGTCGCAAAGTTTCCTCTTTGCATTTGAATTTAACATGATTAACACGATGTTCTGTTGATTGCATTATTCTACCGCTTTAGTAGCAGGATAAAAGAGATTCATTCATTCATAAGCCACAAATCATCTCAGTTATTTCTTTCGATTAGTCAAATATTGCCCGTTTCTATACGAATTAGTCACACGTGTTCGACCGAACGAACGAGGCTCTACAAAACCATTCAACTAAGGGAAAAAATCAGTCAATGATCGTACCAATTTTATGTATTGTACCACTTTACGTACGTGCGTGCGCCGTATGAGTACGTACCCTAATAAGTTATACCTTCCAAGAAATGACAGTTTTATTATGTGTTTAACCTTTCCTGCTTCAAGTAACTACACAGCTAACCTGCTAGTTATTGCATAATCGTTAAAAATTGCCTTTATAAATGTAAACTTTATTCAAACGCCGCTGTACATGAGGAATACTTTTTCTTATGAGTAGACTGATTGGTGTACTCTCATTACGCCTAAAACTGTATGTCGTAGAAATGATGTAGTCGGGTGCATTTTGGTTTAGGTTAGGTTTTCTGAAACGGCCGCAGAGGATTTTGTTGACTCTAGTTAGGTTAGGTCAACTTTTAATTTACGTCCCGAAGGTACAAAGGACTTTGTAGAGCACCTCCCTACTTACTTCTAATTCCTACTCAGAAATTTCATCATGGCGAATATACCATTTAGATGTAAGACTTCTAGATACGTACCGAGTTTTCTCCGATCTGTCGATTATGCTAAATTTTATTTGACCTTCATGCGTAGAGAAAGTTGGATCGCTACAAGAATTCCGCATAGTGATGTGATTTCTTGTGCAAATAGGACAGTTCCATGCATAGTACTTTATTATTTATTATATTATCATCACTAGCTAATAGCTTTAAGGCTTCAGGGTCTTCAGCTCCAGTAGATAATTTCTACCGCTCAGGTTTCGAAACTTTTGGGCAAATTTATCAAGAGGAAGAATGTTGTACTAAGAATAAGGCTTTTTTCAATTTTTGCGAACTTAACACTAGACCTCGATAAAACTAGTCAACTCTGTGACTCCACCCATTATGCTAACTCCCAGACTGTTCTTTCCGAAACTAAAATCTCGTAAAAAATAGAAAAGCGAATCGTATCGTCCTGCTGCTGGTGGTTAAACGTGCTCTGAACCCGAAAGCAATGGCAATTAGATCAAATAATTAATTAAAATACCATCGATTTGAACAGCGTAATGAGTAATGACTGGAATCGCTGTACACTTATTCCAAACATGTGGGAACTAGAGATGGGAAATCTTAGCCGTTAGCCGAATTATCGGCTAAGGGCTGCACAGACTAGGTACACATTCAAGGCGTGGGACATGTGGAAAACTTAGCTGTGATCATGGGCTAACAATTTGGTTTTCGGCTAGCCGGCTAAAGACATTTACCATTTACCCGCGGCTAAAACGGCTAGCCGACCAAGAGCTTTAGCCGCGGCTAAACGGCAAAAATTGGCGAAAAATTAGTCAAATTGGCTGGTGTAGCCAATTTTTCGCCGCTTAGCGGAACGGCTAAGACTTAGCCGCGGCTAATGGTCGGCTAAAGAACTCGGCTAGCCGTTTTTAGCCGGATAAGAATTTCTTAGCCGTTCCCATCTCTAGTGAGAACTGTACGGACTGGACTACGAAGATAATTTTCAACGAAAGCTTTACTGGATTTACCATATGAACATTCTAAAACGCAGATTCAATTCAAACGAAATCGCGTGTCGCGTCGTCGCGTGTTAGCTTACTAAACCCAAGGCGTTTTGGATATGGGAATTCTTAGAACATTTCGCCTTGAAAACAAATCGGTTTGATTGAATTGAAATATGAAATATTTATTAGGTACCTATGTAGGTAGGAGCGTTTGTTGAGCATTTATTTTGTCAGCCTTTTGGATAACATATCTACCCATTGTAGCTCTGAGAAAAACTGTAATTACAATTCCTATATTTCTTTTGCATTTCAAAATAATGACAAACTGTTTTTCTTGCGTAGTATTTAGCGCACTGTTAGTTATATTGTTAAGTGCTAAAATTAAAACCTTTAGTTTCAACATGACGGGATTCGAACATTGTGTCTTCAATTTAGTTAGTTCTGGGATAAGACATTCTACTGCGACCAAGGACTTCGTGGAGCACCTGACTAGTATATCCAATGCCCACTCACAAATTTTATCATGGCGGATATACCATTTGGATATTACACGGCCAAACGCCGAGTTGCCTCACATGTGTTTATCATGCCCGGTACTGCTAACTCGAGACACGAAAGAAATATGCTCCATCAATTTCATGATAATTATTTCAGAAGGCTATCGGGGAGACCTCCTTGCTGTATTTGGATCGCGGCTTTACAACCCAAAAAATATTTTGTTTCTTGTTCACCATAATTTTTCCGGATTTAGTACAAAACCTGAAGATATTTCTGATCAATATTTTGGATTTGGGCGGTATCATGTTGATCCCATTTTACTTCATTTGAGTGTTGACCGTAAAAGTGTGGCAGCAGCTGAGGTTCATTGTCTGAGTTGCACAATTTTAACTAATTTCAGCTTCAAGTTATCAGTTCTTTACACAAATTTACAAGATATATCAGAATACTTGAACCTTCTTAGATTGAAATCTGTAAGCCCTTTCGTTGCTGCAATTTCACGACTGTCAAGCCTCCAGGATAATAGATCGCCAGACACTGAAACTATTCGCAGGTGTGGTTTCCTTTATAAATGGGACACTTTCAAGAATTTCGGGTGCTTACCGGAATTTTTAATCATTGAAAATGTTGCAGCCCAACTTAACTACAGTGTTCACTACATTAGCCCGTCTCAATATCTACGCTTTACTATAAATTCTCCTAGAACAGACTATGGAATGGTCGCTACATTAGGAATGTTTGAATGGGAGTCATGGTTTGAGCAGATTTCCCCCGATAACCTTCTTCAGCAAATTTTTCACGACCTGGCGCGCTCAGAATTTTTCTATTGTACTGAAGCGCCGACCCGAGAAGGATTCAATTTCTTGTTTTGGATTCTTCCGTTCGATCACTGGTCTTGGCTGTTCATCGGAATAACAACACTAGTCCTAATTGGAATTTTACGTGGACAGTCGTTTGAGATCTATGCAATCATTATGCGACAACAATGTCACATTTTGGAGGGAAAACAAAAGCTGCTGATTGCCTTTATTCTGACTACCATTGTTTTTACGTACGGCTCAGCAAATTGAAAGACTTAATCGACAGAGGCTTACAAAATTTTAATTCGCAGGAGTACAAAGCCTACACTTTACGAGTTAATCTTCAGACTAGAAAATATTACAAGACCTCTCGAATCTTGCATTGAATGGATGCCCTATGAAGCAGGGCCTGCAGTGTCTTTTAGCTGGTTAGCTACCTGTAAAATTACCCAAATATTTACAAGCAGATTCTATAGGCAACTCAAAACTACGTTTTTTGAAGTGCATCCCGAGCTTAGCTGTAAGTGTTTGCGAGATGCTCACGTTTACAATAAGGTCATATTTCATTTCTACGGACTCGTCCGTGTTCAATGTGCCGAAGTTGTGAAATATTTGACTCAGGCTGGAATAACCAGTTTTCTCTATAAATATATTGAATTTCTTAGTGATTTGCGGTCTATTCGGAAGTCGGATATTATGGACTATGAGGAAAATAATAGACCTAAGCCATTTACAATGGGAGACTTGAAAATTTCGTCAATTTTTATTGCCTGGCCAGTCTTACTTTCCTTTGTATTTCTTGTATTTTTTATTGAAAATTTAATTTACAGGTTTAAGTCTAAATTTAAAAATGTGGTAATTATGATGCGGACAGGGCAGTGGTATTGCTTGGTAATTTATCCTCCTTCGGGCTCTTTACCTGTACGTATAACATGTCAAATGTCTAAGCAATCTTAAGTTACATAAATCTTGTACATAGATACTAGTTGTTTCTTACTAGATTAATGGTTGGATGAATATTTTATTTACCGAGTTCCGAACGGGTTGTTCATTAGTACGAATCTCAGAATATAATGCGAAACTCTTGAATCGTCGACGGAAGAAAATTCAGCTGAGCAGGTATCGTAAAATACTTATTAAGACATCAAGAATGATGTGATATTTATTATACGAAAGTAATTCGTCTTTAAAAATGTATTTTTTTTAAACAATTCCAAAACGTAAGGAACACATATTACAACATCTTATCAGATTTTTTTGTGTATTTATTCTTGATTTTATTCATACGTCGTTGTAATATCTAGCAGTATTGTTTGTAAACAAGTACCATAAGTTGTACACATCAGTGAGACCAGACATTATTAAATCCTGTTACGTAGCTTGTCTCTTGTCTTATATAGGTAACCTGATTTGTGATTAATAAAACTTGCAATCATAGCTGTTACTTTCACATTTGGGAGGGATGATCTGTCCAGTCTATCTTTTGACATATCGCAGGAATGTGGGGGTACATCTTATCTTCAGTATCCATGCCCTCATGTCCCTAGTTGCATAGGGTAATTTGTATATTAGCTAGATCTTACGATCAGTAACTTTTAGCACTTTCTGAACATAGGGTAATAGACCTATTATTGTATACCTATAACCTTAATTTTTCCGTCGTCGTATGAATAATGCATTAGCTAGAAAAAAATTGTATCTTAGCTTGACATTTTGAGTAATTTTTACGCATACTCTACTTGTCTTGTTACTTAATATTACCAACTGTATATTTATACATTCATAGTACTTTATTGTCATCCCTCGCTAATAGCTTCAGGTTATCCAGCAAAGGATGCCAACAACTCAGATTTAAAAAACTTTTTGTGCAATTTTTAGGAAGAATATTGTAATAAATAAAGCTTTACTCTCGCCAGCTAACCTTGACCTTGATATAAATCGCCAGCTCCGTGACCCTACCCAATATGCTAACTCCCAGACTGTTCTGTCAGAAACTGAAATCTCGTTAACATGGAAGAGCGAATCGTATCGCTGATAGTCAAACGTGCTATTAACCCAAAACCATGCCTATTGCCATAAATAATTAATAAAAATACCATCGATTTCAACAGCAAAATGACTGATGTCGCAGTAAACTCATGCTATTTCCAACCATACGGACACTTCACCGACTGGACTACAACTGTAATTTTGGACGACAGCGTTACTGGATTTACCATATTCGTGTTTAGACGAAGATTTTAATTCAAACGAAATAGCGTGTTAGCCTACCTACCTT
>VNWX01003319.1:0-10476 GCA_009869905.1 Ceratophysella communis | reverse complement strand
AGGGGAGAGGGAGGGGTTGGTAGGAGAGGGATCGCGACGGGAGAGTTTATTTGTATAGGCTATAAGCCTCATGGTTTTCCCGTCCGTAGGACGGGCTTTCAGCTAGTTAAGGTGTAACGTACAAACATCCCTTCAAATTTGTTTTTAGATTATTCTCGGAAATCAAATCTGTATCGTAAAATCTCAAATGGCCATTTAACCAAAGGATCACGTTAAAAGAAAGTGAATCCTGTAAAACACGATGCGATAGTCCAGTGTTGTAAAAGTATTTATAACGATCTTTTCTAATGTCAGTGATAATTTTTTAATTAAAAAATGAGGTGCCAGCACTTATTAAGTGCGACGACAGCGGATCACTTTATGCGATTGGATTGGACTATCCGTCCGTCGTCTGTCCGTTTCCAGGATAACTCTTTCTTGAACGGATAAACATAAAGGGACGACTCTTTCACTAATAGACATCGCAGGTCAGGAGTATCAGCTGATTAGATTTTGGGTCATGGAGTTGGTCTCTAAGGTCAGGTCACAGGCGAGGTCAACGTCAGGGGCGCTGCTAGGTCTGGCCCGGCCCTGTCGGTTTTATTTACGAACAGGCCCTCAAAAATAAAATCTTCTTGTATAATGAAATAATGAGTGACAATACTTGAACAAATAGTAAACATTTATTGAAATGCTTACATTGGCTTCGATTCAAATGACAAAATCAAGCATTTCAAGGGAGAGTCAGGAAGAATCCGAGAGCAATATCGGCATTCGGAATTCGGAAAGGTTGGCATTGATAGATCTTCTTTAATTTGTAGTAAGCAGTGGTGTCGCCAGCACTTTGAACCAAGGGAGCAAAATTTACTAAGCACAAAATCTAATAAAAATCGCTGTAAAAAATTCTGATTTATTTTTGTCGTAGTATCAGGTTAAATTTGCACTTGAAGTCCTAATTGAACCTAAAACTGTAAATTTTACCAATTCGGTTGATTGCTGATCAGCAAGCTTTCAGTAGAGACAAATGGTTAGTACTTCAGCTTACTCATGTTACGATTTATCGACTTAACCGAAAGTAAGTTTGATTTGACCGATATGAGGCAGGCTTGAGACCGCTTAGAACCGCCATTGCGAAACGGGATATGCAGTGTTGGTTGTACGAAACAACGCTTTAATAACTACTACTATTAAGTTGCCGTGCATCTACATGGAATAATGCGTCGATGCACGATTTGCTGTGAAGAAATAGCCTCAAAATGCTACAATACAGAAGAGAAATTTCGGTTTATGTCCTTTTTATAAGGTCTACCTACAGTATAAAAGTCGAAACAATAATTATATCTAGTGTAAACTCGCAAAATCTCATGGGAGCAATTGTTCCTTTTGCTCCTTCCTGGCGACGCCACTGGTAGTAAGTTCAAAATATCAATTGGGTCAGAGTTTAGAATTTCATTTTCACAATTTCAGTTTTGCGGTGTGTGATTATTCAAGCTAATCTATTTTTTTATCCCAGATAAACCCAAACAAATCCGCGATAGTTCTCGACTTTCAGAATATGAATGAATACATAGCATGTACATTTTTGAGTTATGCTTTTTGTAATTTAATTTTAATTCATATTTAAAAATTTTGTTTTGGTGCGGACTGGCCCGGCCCCTTCGGGGCCCGGCCCTGTATTTGCCTGACACCCCAAGACACCGTAGCAGCGCCCCTGGTCAACGTGTGGTTTTAAGGAAAGTGTGGTATATGGGGTGTCAATCGAACGCATATGGCAAGTAGATTATAGCAATGGCATCAGGTTTGACCTTTGATCTTTCTAGGGGTCACCAGAGGTCAAACTCTGTATAATGCAGCATTCGAATCGCTAACGCCATTCGAGTAACATTTCGACACTGGATTTGACCTTTGACCTCTCGAGGGGTCACCAGAGGTCAAGCTTTGAATAATGCGTCATTTTAATCCCCGATGCAAACTGATGCACGGGGTCGTTAGATTTGAATTTTTTACAATGTCGTCTGCACACTTGGCTAGATCCGCTAAGGCGGTTTATTTCCATCCTGAACCATATATTAGAATTTGACCAACCACATTTTAAATAAGGGTTAAATTTAGGGTTGGGCTCGATTCTTCCAAAAACTTTGCGCGACAATAAATTTCGAATGGTTTCGTTATTTTTTCGAAGAAATTTCTGATACGTATTACCCTTAAAACAACTGACAACTGACATTGACCTTGTCTTGCTAATTCACATTTCACCGTGTATCTATCCATCCGTAGACCGGCAATAAATGTAACATATGTTATTATATAAATGGTTGACTCATTTCCAAACGTTAGATTCAGTTTCTGCTTGCAGAAGTACAACCTAAGCCCGCCGTGTACCTTTGCAGTTGGATTTTGCAGATGGAGATTTGCTTATCGGAAGCTCAATTTACTCATCGTCGTATACCTGCTATTCCATTACTGTACGGTGTACAAAAATTTGTACAATTATGCCCGTAACGTAACACATTATATACGACGAAATGTAAAGGTTTTTTCACACGTGCTGAATTGAATAGATATTGATGTATTGATATTGATATTGAATAGATATTGATGTGTAGCAAGCACAATATTGATTTGCGTCATTTTAGGTACAACGTAAACTGTACACACTCCTTCAAATTTGTTGAGATTAGGTTCAGAAACTCAACCTGGATAGCAAAGTCTCAAATGGCCATTTAACCAAAGCATCGCGTAAAAAGAAACTGAATCCTATGAAAAAAACGATAGTCTGGAGTCTGGTGTTGTAAAGATATTTATAACGATTTTTGCCAATGTCAATGAGAGTCAAGCATTTGTTGAAACTGGCCTCGCTGCTTGATTGAAGTTCATACACATAAGTCGACTACTATGTTTAATTTTTACTGACATTGAAATGAATTTATAGACGAGCGGGTTCGACGAGAAACAACCCGAATCCGGGTATTTACATCTCCAGTCACCAGATCGAGTAAACCTCGGACTTAAAGCACAGCATGTTGACGAAACCCGGTTTTGTCAACGTGAAACCGGCTGCGTAGCGTCACTCCATGGCTTGTCTCTAGAACGAAGTGTTTTTGGTAGGTATAATCCTCCGAATCGTAGAAGCTAGCTAGCGGCGGCGTGCGCACGAGCCTAGTCTATCTCTCTACAAAATTCTTCATGCTCAAGTCCAGAGAGTTTCCCCAGACGGATTCTTGTTAGTGGAAAAACGAGTGTGAATTCAGCAAATCTCAAACGAAACATTACCTTTGACTTTGACAGAGTAACGATACCGAGTGGAAAGCATCTATTTGCTGTTGTTCTCCAGTAAATGGTGTTGTGAAAATCCAGTGTTTTGGGATTAAATCAAGGTTTTTTGTTAAAAATTCTGGACACTTGATCGCCTCGGAACGATCAGACACTTTGTAAAAATTTTGTGCTTGAAGGATCAACTGAGCTAAACAGTTGTAAACAAATTTTGCGGTTGTGAAATCCAAGACGCTTCATTTGAACAGCTGCGATAAACACTGCTAAAATTCTACCGAAATTACCTACTTGAATTCTAAACAATACGAAATCCGTTCAGTTGCATTTACTGCATTCATTACCTCATCATCGGAATAATTGACGCCGCGCATCATAATTTGGCGAAAATCGCGCTACGATAAGGTAAGCTTTCAGTTTTATTCTCGTCGAATTAGCGTCTTCATTGTGTCTTGTGTCATATTATTTGATCGTACATGTGCAAAATTTGGCAAATCCTCTGGTAAAATAGAGGCGTCACTAGCATGCTTCTATCCAGAGTCACCGTCACGGCGTTTTTATCAACAAAACCATGCCGTGGTAAGAATATACAGTATCTCTAGACCATACATATAAATGTATTTATGTTTTCATATATTCATGCCTTAAGATTTGCAAACTGAGTTGACACAGTGACAGCAGGAAAGACATACGGGAATTTTCGTAGAAGGTTGGATAAGCCTGTCTATTATGCATGCATAGCGCTAGTACTCCCTTGTCACCAGGGATAACGAAAATGTCCCGGACCTGCCACGAAAAACCGACAAAGTCATTTGAATTATAGAATACGCCTTTCTCGGATTTTCTGAGGGTTCAGAAGAGCTAAGCCGGCATCCGACGTTGACGTCGTCATCCGTCACTTTCTCCGATCTCCAAAGACAGTCTGTGTTAAGACACAGATTGACTAAATAGGAAATGAAGCCGTGATTTCTTGGGGCTCCCTAGTTCTTGCGTAGTAATTATACTCCAGATCAGACTAAGCCAAGCTCTTCTGCTGATTTAGTCTTTGGGCTCGTAAATCCGGTCTGGAATCATTCCAGAACTTAATGATTATTTAATGGATAAACTCAAGTTTCACGTGCAAGCCAGGAAGAAAGGCTCATCAACGTCCAATTTATAATTACTTAAGAAAATTAGGTGAACCGTGTTTGGAATTTGGAATTGTAATTAACGCTCGGAAATTCTATTATGAGTTTTTAAGCTTTTACGTGGATAAGAAAGTGGAATATATGATTTTCTAAGAAATATGTGCAGGGAGCATCCTTCATGAATTTCTAATATGTTATTTTGGTATTTTCAATCCTGTGTACTCGGGATATTTGAATAATTCATGATTTTGGAGGATGGGTTAAAAAGGCATGACCTTTGCTTGAGCTCATGTGGGTTCTGGTTTCTGTATACAGAGCTTGATATAACCTTTGACTAACGCTTTTTATAGGTAGGAGCCGAATAGAATCTCGGAAAACTATATTTGGGGTAACATTTCTATTATTGCGTGACAAAGTGCAGTCAAGAGTCGTCGAAGACGATGAGACGAAGTAGCTATTGTACTTTTAGTAACGAAAAGAATATCGTAAGGAGTTTCACATGTTCTGCTCTCGAGTTTCCAAAAAGTAGAACACGGAACACGGAAAATGAATTATTTCTCTTTCATATTTTAGAAAATATTAAGCATTAATATAGGTATGCTACTGTTTTTCATGTTTTAGTTTTCCATTAAAGTTATATACGATTGGAATTGCCTTAAAGAAAGCTTCATTTGTTCATGATACTGGAAAACGTTAAGCCTTTAGATTTATTGCTGGTTTTGCATAGCAAAAGCAGTGCATTCACATGCATCAAAAAGTAAAGCAGGATTTAATTATATAGGTACCCAGCCTAAGCGTAATTAGCTGGGATCCAGAGTTTAATGTTACGTACTTGCGCCACTATTGCACTTTAAATTGTGTAAATATTCTACCGTGGCGGAAGTATAGCCATCACAAATTCTAGCCCAAACCTATTTCCATTGCAAGAATTTTCGTTTCCGGAGCATCAGGTCTCTAGTCTTTCATGGACATGAAGCATTATGAGGCAGCTCATAATGCAAATGACAACATTCGTATTTTAACTGACAAACAAGCTTAGTTATGTGTCCACCTACTGTAATTTAGCTGTGGATTGTGGATGCTTCGTTGAATTGGAAATTAAGCCAGAATGAGTCGGAAAATAAACAACAATGAACTTTGTTTCACGGAAATTATTTAATACACGTTGGCTGAATCCACAGGCATTGCATTCGAGCTTTATTTTAAGCATTTGAGTATAAAGGTATGCTACAATTTATGAATTACATAGGTAGAATTAAAATATGAAGATTTCGCTTGAGATTGAGGTAGATTTAAGACTGGGCCTCATAGGAAGCACATAATAAATAGAGTAGCTAAGCCTGAAATACAGTAATATGGCCCGTACTTCACCGTATAATTTCTATCAACCTTCAGGTATTCACTAAAAGGTAACCCAAATTCGTAACAAAATAGTGAATTCACTATGCAAAACCCGACGCTTTACATAATGACAATGACGATCACGACGGCGCATCCCTATAATTGATTTGTTTTGCTATTTCAAATTTCAGCAACCACGTAATATCTGTAATTTCATTGTTTTGACCGTAGCATCGAATCAATCAAGCAGAAAGCGTGCATCAATTCGAGTTGTGTGTTTTGTAGTTAAGTGATTCATGAAATTTTCACGAATCTCGTGGATTTAAATTTCTAGTAAATTCTCAATCAACATAATTGAAATTACAACATGCAATGCAAAATAAACCCGACCCAAGCAGCGGAACGCAGACAACAGACAACGCCTTTCAATATCTCTGATTTAATTAAATGTGGACTTCTGCATGTCAACAAAGTTTACGTTAACCCTGCAGTTTGTTATATTGAAATACACGAGCGACCGCGATTGACCTTCCGTTCGGCCTGGTTCAAGGCAGAAAATTAAATTAATAGCTTTGGAAGGTCTATTGCGTGCAAAAACTGAATGAATGTGAATGCGGATATATTAATCAGAGCACATTATTTGCACTAAAACAAATCAAATTAATGTTTGGAAGTTTTAGAAAATTGCTTTCATATGTTTAGGCTTTGCGTCAGCATGTTTATCCGGTATTTCGTCTGAAACCCGACTGAAACTGACATTGATTTAGAAAGGGCTGATTTGGGCGTCTCCTGCCTTTATCTCGTGATCCGGAAGATAATCTCGTACAAAAGCTACGTAATTCTCGCCCGAAACCAAATTGAATTTTCGTATGGGAAAGGATTATTTGCTTACAGGCTTTTCGACTCCCCCATTCGGTATTTGATCGGCCCACGATGTCGAATTCAGCCACAGCATCTAATCCAATTCATTATTCAAATTCGCTACGCCTTTGATGGGTGACTCATCCTAAGGGGTATGTCTGTAGAGCAGTTGCAGTTAGTCATTTATGATCGGCTATTATTTGAACGAAGCTTTTGCATAATTAAATAGTTTTATGTATTAAAGTTTCCCGATATATGCAGATAAATTAGTTTGCAATTTTGTAGGTACCTTTATTTAACTAGCAATATCTATAGCGTGGTATCATCGAATCATGAGCATAATAATAGAAATGCCCGCTCATGAACTCTTGGCACTTGGCATTGGACTTGAAATTCGAACATCCGTTTATTCGTGATACAGAGTCATCTTGTCGTCTAACGAGATGCACTTGACCAAGGAAGTTATAAAAGTATCTATAGACAAGTGCTACCAAGTTTTATTAGCACACGCAAATCCTTCATTTGGCATGGAAAATTCGGGGTTTTTCTTATTTCGTTGGCAAAATGCCCAGTTCCACTGTACACATTTACACGACCATGATGCCATGTCCTTACTCATATATAATCCAATTTTACCGTAGCTCGGCGATCATAAAAGCTTAATTTTAACATGCTACCAGGCCTGACGCCTGGCTCGATTTTGTTATGTACAAAAAGTGCAAAATGCAGAAATTTGCATGCAGAAAACACGTGAAACAACGAGCTTAAAAATGTATACATTAAATATAGTCTGGAGTCTGGATTCAGAAATATATTGCGTATTTGGCTTGAAGTACAAAATGCACTGGCTGCATTATATATGTACCTAATTGACACATGGCGATGATGCGGCTAGCGGCTGTTGTTGCAAATTACCTCTTATGACGCTACGAGTAACCTTGTGTTGTGTGCAGGATAAACATTTACCTTGTCGACCATGGCGGGCTCAAGGCTTATTTCATTGAATAAATTTGTAAATAGTTTCAAATGTATTGCTGCCAAATCTCAACACTATAAAACACTTATTGTATGCAGTGCCATGCGACTTACGAATTTAAAGTGGCAACAAGACATTGCTTGTTTTTTGTTTAGAACGGTACAGCAGCGTTGCTTTGAATCTAAATTGCCAAATAGTTACAAAGAACTGGCATTCAGAATACTTCCCTGGAATTCACCTTCGGAACTACGCTTCGTTAAGTGGCGCCTTAGGAAGATTACAAGGAAAGTTAAGAAGAAAGCCAAGGTTATTTTGCGTCCCTGGAAAGTTCTCAAAACGAGATCGACCTTAGACTTAGAATTTCAAATTTCTTTGGAAAGACGATGAAGAATACGGACTCCGGCTAATTGGATTCGGCACACTTTCTAAGATTGCTCAAAGCGAAGGAAATTTACGTGTTCTAGTCAAGGTTTGGCAAACACCTGGAAACAAATACGTGGGCATGTAAGACGCAAAACCGACTAAGAATTTATCGACATACTTTTAATTAGATTGCTTTGCTGTATCCACTTTAATTGGTTTCGTATTCACTGGACCAAGATAAATCGTGTTTAGCATGCAGAGATGGAATTAAGGTCGAAACGATCGTATCTTGGTATTCCCAAATTTCTTTAGAGATTTAGATGACTCGCATAGATCCGCAGGTTCTTTACTAAAAATAGTAACTTTACTACCTTTATTACGTAGTTGTTGGAATTCGAATATTCCGATATCTTGCTTAAATAGCTTATAGGCTATCAAATTGCAAATTACGCTAATGGCCACGAGATTTCGTTAAACGCATTTAACCGTATTTTCGATTTTCCTCAAATGTGAATTTCCAGTGGAAATCTTTAATCCCAACAGAGCAATAATGAGCTACCTACGTCGTAGCAAGAATCCCCAATTATAATTACAATAAGGATAATTATAAACGTCTGACGCACGGACCGAAAATCGATCAAATGCCTGGGCCTCGTTGGACTAAACTGCTTATTGAATTGATTTTCACTCTCGTTTCCCATTGTAGTCCAGTCCACCCTCTCACATATTTGAATTACTATTACTTTATCAAGAGGGATCTGAGGCCAGACTAACATCTGTGCACCCATGAGGGTGGGCAATAAAGCATTAATGCAGGGTCGATCGAAGTTCGAAGGGTTACCCGGATCTCTCGCTTCTACCCGGACCTAGGCTATAGATCTAGATTTCATTTTCAAGCAAAAGTCCATTCGTCTAGACCTAGGCTCACTCAGCAGGCTGCAATACACAATGCACTAGTCCCGAATTTATTCTCTGCACGGAAAAACAGACAAAAAGAGAGCTCTTCATCGTCCCGGGTTTTTAACACCCGGGATTTCGGGGTCGGCATCACCCGCGAATGCATGGACGAGGACGAGATAGGCCAGGATCCTGTAAAAACTATGATTCTGCTGAAGCCTCAGCCTCAGTTGTCTTGTCAGTATAGTAGGCGATTATTAAGTTTCCACCTTGCGCACTGAATCGGGGAAAAAACATATGATATAGAGCTGGTTTATTCTAGAAATTACAGGAAATCGATCATAAAAATAAGAAAGGGTTCCGTCAATTTACAAGCGAACAAAGAATTGGTAAATAAATGGATTTAAATTCCTCTAACAATAGCGTTGCCTTCAGGAAAGAAGGTAAATTGAACCATTATTGATACAAAATGCAGAAAGCAAAGCTACACTTTTACGCGGTATGTTCGTATTACAAGTTACAAGATGATTTGACTGGCTGGAGAGAGAGTGCGAGTGAAGCACAATCTATTTTCCAAGGTTTCGTATTTAATTTGACTGTAAAGTACAGTTTCTGACCTGGTGTGTTAAATTTGGCTAAGGCTACCCCACGCATTTACTAAATTAAACGGGTATTAAAACTTAAAACGTCTTGATTACGATACAGTAAGTAGTGCCGAATATTACAAATTCATACCAAAATGTATTGTTTATCAAAAATTTAGACCGCTAACGCTATCGTTTCTTCATAATAGGTATCTAAAAACAGTTAAGCATTACCAGAACCAGTGAAAATGCTGAATTTTCCGGCAGCAGCCCGTAACCAGGAGCCAATCCTTCAAGTTCTCAAGCAAATTTTACCTAAAGGCGCTGCAAAAGTGCTGGAAGTCGCTAGTGGAAGCGGACAACATGTCTGCCATTTCGCTAAGACTCTTACCAATATCGCCTGGCAGCCGAGTGATGTTGATGCTCAGATGATGCCAAGTATTGCAGCTTTCACTGAACACCATGGCCTCAAGAATGTCAATCCCCCTGTCAGTTTGGATATCACTAAGCCAGTCTCACGGTGGCCCGAAATAGATGGCTTAAAAGGACCTTATGACGCCATTTTGTGTAGCAATATGATACATATCTCGCCATGGGCTTGTACTGTAGGACTATTCACTGCAGCTGGAGAAATTCTGAAACCTCATGGTCTTCTTGTGACCTACGGCCCTTATGCTGTGGACGGAGTACTCACTCCAGAAAGTAATGTCAATTTTGATCGAGGATTGCGGGCTCAGAATCCGGAGTGGGGTGTACGGGATATAAGTGATCTAAAAGTTCTGGGACGGCAAAATAATCTTGAATTTAAGACCAGTATAGATATGCCGGCTAATAATAAGGTTCTAGTGTTTGAAAAAGTAGGGTGAAACTGTTTAAAGCTCAGCAATTTTATCACTTACAATCAGGGTTTAAAAATATCATGATATTTTTAAAAATATCAAAAATATCGATATTTTTTATAGATATCAGATATTTTTGATATTTTTGATATTTTTGATATTTTTTGATATTTTTGATGTTTTTGATGCTTTTGATATTTATATGCATGTATAAACATAAACCAATGCGTAATCTACTT
>VNWX01003318.1:0-10477 GCA_009869905.1 Ceratophysella communis | reverse complement strand
CGAACAATTTGCGCTATCAAGCTCATTCGTAGCATTACCCACTGTCGAGTTATAGGGACACAAACGGACGGACAGACGGACGGACGGACGGACACACACTCCAAATTATATAAGAGATGTAAACCAATATAAAGTCAATGTTGCTATATTCCCTGTCTTGTACATTAGTATAAATCTGACCTTCTAAACCCAAGCAGCCGGAAGGTAGGTGAAACCTGCCGTAGGTTTGAGGCCAGAGGCCGAATGCCGCAGGCAGGTTTTAGACCAGAAGGTCTCCTGGGATGCCTCCGTCTGTCCGTCCGTAGCGACAGCAGGTGTTATAACCTTTAAACATTGAACAAGCCCGAAGCAGATATTCCGCAGTGTCTAGTAACGTAGTTGTAGCAAAAATGTACATGTAATAGAAGCACGATAAATTTTTTTTAAAAAAACATAACAGAAAAACATGGCCATGTAAATACGACCAAATCTGACGTTGTTGTCTTTGCCTTAGCAACGTAAGCCGTAAAATGGAAACATGAAAGAAGCAAAAGTATGTCCATATAAAAGTATTACTTTGCGCTATTTCCATTGATGTTAACTCGTTACGTACTAAAATCCTAAAAATATCAGGAACATATCAGAAACATGCTGGGATTTCAAAAATCCTACGAATTGGAGTTTGTGAAATGTAAAGCCAAATAAATAGATGCAACATGTTTGAGCGATGAAAAATCGTTCATTACAGTTGTTCATTACAAATATAACGTCAGGTCAAGGCACCTGATTCCTCACTTAAGTAAGAGTAAAATGAGTGGCGGTTGTAGGTAAAGCGGAACATGCTTACCGCCTGCCATAACAGAACCATAGTACAGCAAGAACATAGGGCAGCGGACAGCGGCTAGTGTACACGAACACATATCGTATGTACTTCGGTTCGAGTCAGCCCCGTCAAATTTTTTGTTTACCCAATGCAAGCCCAAAAACTTCGTTTTATGCCTAAAAATGCGCGTAATTTCAAATAACGTAACTGAAGTTCAAAGAGACAGTGGTCTCAAATTTGTAATACTAATTAAAGTGTTATCACTTGAATTCTATATTTAGTTCATGTTCAAATGAATTTGCTATCAGATTTGAATAATGCCCCCTTGGTGAGTTTTGCATGACTTTCTGTACGAGTTGCCTATGTTGAGTATTTACTACACAGAATATGAACATGAACACATGCAGCTGAGCGCTCGCACGCGTACTCGTTCGGAAAGCCGTACAAAATCTTTTCATCCTCATGTACTGTAATATCTTATTATATTTTTATAGCTTACTCTTTACCGTGCTGCATGTACGACGGGACTGACCAACATCGGGATCTAGAAACATGTGAGATAAATAAACTGTATCGGATTAGAACATATTGTGATAATCGACATGGTGCTGGTAATATGATGTGCAATTTTCAAAATAGTGTCTCCTCAAATTTAAAGTTTTGGCAGTCAGATGCCTACGCGCAAAGCCTGAAGCAAGAGAAGACCTCAACATCATCTGCAACGTTTGGAATTAGCGTCCTTACGGGCCAAATAAGCCAAAGTAAAACTGCTGTAAGAGGCGAAGACAAACAAATAGACAAAATCAACGCGGGGCACTTTGTCGAAGAAAATACTGTACTTCAAGAGATAAACATACCACCGCACACTATAACTAGAACATACGATAGGGAATACACTTGTGCAAATTTGCATGCGAAAACTGGCACAAATATTGTAGATCTTACCTCAACGACCTATTGCACGGTAACCGATTATTGGGAGTACCTCGACAAACAGGATTGCGACAACCATGCGCATTCGCTTAAGGACCCAAATCCTAAATCAAAATCCTGTACTATTAAGTTTAAGCTCGGTGTCAAACTGTCACATATCTCGCAAGAAAAATTATATAGTTATGGTTTGAATGTATCAGAAATTGTTAATGGTCTTGACGACAATTTCGCCAATAACCTAAATCCAAGTGAAAATACATATCAGTACTGGTCGGATATGCAGCCCACTGTTTGGCATGATGTCAGGGAAGCAACAACCGTGATCAATTCAAAACCAGAAATTCTGAAAATGAACTATCAGCTAGTAGGAAATTGTACTCAAAAGATCAGAAGCGGATTTATGACTTATATAGTTTATACCAACGTTATCAAGTCAGTTAAAATACCAAGTTTAGATCACTGCCATCCTGTTTTTCAATATCTTCACATAGGTGAATTTAATTTTCCAAAGGATATGCAAACCTCGCCTTCGGCATGGTATCGATTTTACATGCACCCTGTTGGTATTGACTTCGACTTCCGGGAAAAAGTTATGCTGAAGGATACGTCCAGATTTGGCGGAACTGGTCCTAAAGTTCATGAAGCCTTAACAACTAGATATACTGACTTTAAATTAAAAGTTCATACAAAAATAAATTTGGCATTAAATGAAGCACTAGACAGCATGGATGAAAACGAAGAGCTATATAAACAGGACCAGATACTCATAAATTTCCTAAATGAAAATCAAAATTGCCCATGGAAATTTCCGGAAGAGTGTCAGGAAGATAGCCACACTATGCATGCACAAGTTCTAACAAATTATAGAGCCGTGTTCCATCAAGTAATGCTAACTTGTGGCAACCTTCCAGAGAATAATGTTCGTGTATACGTCCCATGCGTTCTATCTACTTATAAAAAAGATGAAAATATAACAAAATCGATGGATTGTGAAACAGACCTAAAGCCCACAGTTATCGTCAACCAAGGAAAGTAGGCTAGGCAAAAATTTAAATGAAATAATAAAATTTAAGTTTGGTCCTGATGTTTTTCACAAGTAAAGCACGGTATATATCCACACCAAACAAGCGCACTGAAAAACAGCCCAAACATGCCTCAAATATGCAAAGTAATAGTTCACAGTATCACATTATTTATTTTAACACTCTTTTAGGGAAAGTTAGATTTCTACTAAAAACACATAATGAACGAATATCTTGAAAAAAACACGCAAGCATTAGGAAAGTAAGTATTCCACAAGTAAAATGTAAACTGCAATCCATGGGCTCAACGGGGATGAGGCGTCACGCGGGCGAGCTAAATCCTGCGACCTTCAATTATTGTATACAGATTGTGCCTTTGCTCTTTTCAGCTCCGAGCGCTAAGAAGCGGACGGTGCATCCGACCAGACTGACCCCGGCTTGAGACTTTGTTTAGCTTCTCATAAGGGACCAAGGACTTTATAATTGTATGTATGCACTACGCAGTATGCAAATTAGCCCTACATGATCTAAATACAGCAGAAATATTGAATATTCCCAAAATAATTCAACATAAATAAGGACTGTTTTTATTTAATAAGATAAAACTTTTAAAAAATATTAGTTACCCAACATATGGGCTTCTTTGCCGTCGCCTCTGGCCGCCACAGCAGGTAGAATAACAGGCTCCAACTCATGCCCACATGCACGGCAGAAATGCCAGCCTAGAATTCAAAAAATTTAAACAAAAGTATTTAGGATAATTTCGAATAGCGTTAGCGATTCAAATGCTGTATTACAAAAACTTTGACCTCTAGTGACCCCTAGTTTTAGTCAAGAAAACGAACGTTGCGCAATGTATTTCTTTTTGATTGACCAATAACCACCCCGCCGTGACCCAAAATCTAATACCAATTTAATACTCTTGACCTGCCATTAAGACAAGAAGCTTTCATTATGTTCATGCGTTTAAGAGTTATACTGTAAATGGACGGACCGACAGACAGACGGAATTGTATAAACTACGTTGCGAGTATCCATAGATAATAAACAAAGCAGCACTTACAAGGTGCCCTTCCGGCGTGGCATGTTGCGGAAGTAAATTTCTCGCAATGATCATTGACACCTGCGGCAAAGGAGGTCACTGTCATCGCACCTATGGCCGTATGCAAGACAATAGACCAGCCTGGGCCTTGGCTCGAAAGCTCGATTGCGAATGACGCGCCCAACACCACCACGGAAAACATGACCGTGCCCGACTCCGCCTTGTCCGTCGCCAGCACCGCCATGGCCACGTAAACCGCCGTAGCCACCCCGCCCACGGCCAAAGCCACCTTGTCCACGACCACTGTAGCCGCCGCGTTGACCCGGATCCATAATCTAAATATGGGTAGTGAAAAAGGTTAGATTAGGGTTTCGCTGATCTTACTGACTATCACAGCGCAGCAGCAACGAATTCCAGCGCTTAACTCACCGAAATATCTATATGCAAAGCAGTACCGGTCACACCACACTCGTTACTTCTGTCTTCGTCGCTGGCCAACTACAAACTGACATGCTTAAAACACTGGAAACTGTCAGTACTGGCCTGGTGAAGAAAGAAAGGCAGAAGCACTACATGTCACAACCACGAACGCTCCAGGCATGTGCGCATAAAAGGTACAGTATACTTAGCCCATGCGCAAACACCCGGAGCGTTTGTACTCGTGACGTTCATACTGATCGTCTAAACGGCATCATAATCACAAATCACAATGGGGTAGAACCAAGGTGGCTCAAGTTTAGGTAAGGTGGGCTCACTTTGGAAAACTCAACAAGAAAAGTTCGGCCGACGCTGTGGGAAAATTTTCCTATAGCGTTCTGCATGGCAACAAGAAAGTCCGCATAATCGGTTAGCGCTGAAAAGAATCAGCGCGCGACATACTTAGACCTTCGCCACCTTGTGTAGAACCCAAAAATTTATAATTTTTTGTATCATATTTATATAAAATCAATTTTATTTTTGACTTGAAAAGTAGACTAATCATGCGTAAAATAGGTAATAATTAATAATATATCGTATCGGCAATGGTAAGTAGCGGGAAAGCTTTATTAGTCAAGAAAAAGCCATAAAAATCGTAATTCTAGTTTTTGACACTTAACATCAGATTTTTCATGCGTAGATTTGGTTTTGCATCGCAAATTAATAAGGATTACGCTTAGTTTACGAATCGATCCATATTTGCAGGGGTTATAACAGTTTTAGCCTGCGAGCCTTAGAAATAGGCTCACTTTCAAGGTCGATTGCGGGTCACCCATTGTCAACGATGTTATGAGACCGGTCACAATGGAAAGGCCATGGCATAGGTAGCTCATGCGCAGAATTATATTATTTTTTAGCAACTGCGCAAAAACATATTCATTTCATAAATATTAGACGCATTGAAGTGTACCTAAGACCGCCAATGAAAGGTAAGCTTCAGATGACTCAAAGCAACGAAAGTCGGCAAAAGTACATGAACTACAAGCCCACAAGATTCAAATGGCAATTCCTATAAAACTTCATCCCTCGCACAAATGAAGCCAGTGGGCTGTAGCCCTCCATTTTCCGTCTTGTTGGAAAGGGTATTCTCGCTCCTCTAAAAGCGTTCTTGTGGACAGTATCTCTCTCCTCGGTATTGCTGGCTTGTTTGCACCCTTCTTACTTGGAGAGCTTTTTGTGTGGCAGGTCTTCATTAACTGTTTTTTCGGCTGCTAAAATCAGCTTTCTTGGAACTAAACGCTTATGTTTTTTGCTAAATGTTTCCGTATTATCTTTTTCTTTGATAGCATCAAGTCTGTATGCCGGTTGCTTGAGTGCCATGTTTCTCTCAGCATATAAGTCGACAATTTCTGGTGCCAAGTCTTCCTTAAAGAATAGCATCAGTTTGTTCTTACTTTCATTCCAAAGTTGCAACGTCTTAGAGGATTTGTAGATCCTTGTTTGTGAAATGTGCATTTTAAGAGCTAACGGGTTCTTTAAGTTATCTTAAGGGCCTTGCGTCCAAACTACAAAATCACACCAGCTTCTATTGGTAACGTGCAGTTGCATGACCACCTAATAGAAGCTTTCAGCTTCGGGCGTAGAATGTTATCTATTTTCCTGCTGTGCTCAAAGTAGTATCTTGCATACGACATTTTTTAAGCAAACTGTCAACAAATTCTCACGCTCCAGTTTGTGGCGCAGGTTATCAAATTGGCCAACAGTTCTCTTATGGATTTCCCATTGCTCTTCTTTTGTACTTATTTTGTACCTTTCAACCAGGGCCTTAATTTTCTCAACAACGACCACCTGATCCTCATCGGGCCTACTGCCCCAGAAACGTAATCAGGATCCAAAGAGCGCACATCTAATTTGATTACCTGCTTTGGTCTGTATCGACTCGCATTTCTCCCTGCCCTGGCTTTCAAGCCACGACGCTCAAAAGCTTTGAAAGTAGCCAAAGGGCTCTTTTCAACAATTTTTCGGACATAATCCGCACACCAACCTGGGCCTTTTACCGAAGCCAGTACAGCCTGGTCTTTAGACCAAAAGGTCTACTGGGATGGTCTTATCCGTCCGTCCGTCCGTCCACATCGGTGGATGTGCAAGCATCGTAACTCACAACCGCCGTAGAACTATGTAGAAGGCCTATATGTAAGAAGTTTAACGCTTTTGCGAAGCAGAAGCGAAAAGTAAAATTTGCAAGCTAAATCAATGCAAGAACACTAACAAAGCAATATCTGTATAAAACAAGGTTCACAAGGAAGCATAATATACAAGCTGTAAATGGAGCCCAGAAACTAAAAATATTTAACAAATTTGGTAATAAATATTCAAAAGAGCAAAATTTGTATGTAAAACCGTAATCCGTATCCATATTCGCTTGTATGATTTACCCACTGTTACTGATTAACATGAACAACTGATTTATTATTTGATTCTGATGTTAATTTAAGTTAGGTTAGGTTAGTTTTACCCCGGTACCCATTACCAAAACAATTGGTAGCACACTTGAACTAGATTATAGACTGTGGCGGTCATGGTACTGTGGCGGTTATAGTATTGTGGCGATCATGGTTGTGGCGCTCGTGGTCGTGGCGGTCATGGTGGTGTGGCGGTAATGGTAGTGTGGCGCTCATGGTTTTGTGGCGGTCATGGTACACACCCAAAAAAACTGCTTGTTGCCATGGGTCTTCTGACGAATGGGGAGTAGAGGTCGAACACGTCCTTTGGAATTCCGCCTTTCTGTACTGACTCCTGCCACGACGAGTATGTACCGCCTGTCCCAAAAGTAGCGCACACCTTAACTGCAATTCGCTATGGTAACCGCAAAAAAATTAAAATATACAAGGTGGCAGATAAAAGTTTGCTTGACTGTTAATATGTTTAATGGTATTGCAATGGTGCTTATGTACGCCACTGACGGAAACGATTCTGAACTTACATAAACAAAGAGGTGTGCGCTACTTCGGGGACAGGCGTTAAGTATCAAACTGGAGCAAACTCTGGGCAGCCCTCACGAGTCTGGCCGGGGCCGCCGAAGGCGGAGCCCCCGGATAGCCTCGAGAGCCCTGGTCAGAGAAGCGCAGCTAATTGCGCGCCTGTGCTGTGCTGATTAGCAAAAGACGAGAAGGTAAGACTACGCCCGGTCCACGCCTGGTCCAAGTCCATGCCCAGTCCACGTCCAAGTCCACGCCCAAGTCCACCCTCAAGTCCACGCCCGTTCCATGCCCGACCGCACGCTCGGTTCACGCCCGATCGCGCGCCCGGTCCACGCCCGATCCTACGCCCGGTCCACGCTCGACCCCACGCCCGGTCCACGCCGGATCGCGCGCCCGGTCCACGCCCGATCCTACGCCCGGTCCACGCCTGATCCCACGCCCGGACAAAGCCCGACACCACGCTCAGTCCACGACCGATGCCACGGCCGACCCCGCGTCCGGTCCACGCCCGAGTCTACGCCCGACCCCACGCGACGTACCTACTAGGCTAAGGCCTAATCCACGCTCGGTTTTCCCGCCCGAGTAGTGACGGCAACACTGTAGGCTAAAATTCGGCGGGCGTGGTCAAAGTTTGATTACCGTGGCTCCACCGTAGCCACAATGCTGCTTGTGTCTTGAGTCGATAGCGGAAGCTTTTCCAAGATAAAACTTTAGCGTTACCAGGAATTTGGTGTCGCAATCAACGAGAGCAAACTATTTTATGCCGAATCTTGAACGTTTTAAGCGTTGTACTGGAGAAAGGAGAGCCGTCCCTGAAATCCCATCAAACTCTTATCCAGACAGAGAAATTCACCTGGGTTGATTCGTGAATCAAAACAGTCTAACAGGCTTGGCAGAAAAGTTCCCAACTTCCAAAGTCTGTTCTTGTCCGTGTTGGATGGAGCGGTACTGTTGTCAGAGAAGTGAACAACGGAGAATTTTGTTGAAACCGGTTACGACTCATATGTTTTGCAAAGACAGGCGTCTCGATCAATTCATCAACTGACCAGTAGTCCCTAAGGCAGGGCTTTTTACTATTCCGGTTAACAGCTGTAGCCCGAAACGTCCAAAGATTCATTTAGTTCAGTCCATGTTATGAGGGCCCGGTGGTTTGATTCTTGAATTTGTCGTGCATGGAGGTTCGTTTGAAATAGGATATACGTAATCATTCTCGAGTCCACGAAAGTCTTCAAAATAGAGAAAGGTGATCCAGAATCAAATTGATCTTCATACTCATTAAACCGAGGGGCACTATTATCGAACCCTGCAGCAGGAGGTACAAATTTGTCCTAGTCAGTTTCGAGTTTCCATGTGAAACAGTTTTGAGCAATATATTTTTGTTCAATTTCAGCATCAAAATCCGAGTCAATTTCCTCTCCAGAGTCAGAATCTGGTCCGACAATTTCATTTTCATCTATTCAAAAAACACAAGATTTGGTTTATATATATCATAGATATGTACAATTTATAGGAATGTTGATATTACAAAAAATTTAAGCATAAATTAATTTACCACCCACGTTCCACATTTCATAATCTGAAGATGAGAAATGATCCAAAAGACCTGTTTCCTTTTTTGACACTTGAGTGCGCTCAGTAAGCAACCGCAACTTAATTTCTGACACCTGTGTATATTGATTATTCAGAATAAATTAATTTTGACATTAATTTTGACATTAATTCATTTTGACATGAATTCATTAGCGATGTCGCTTTAGTTTATTCAATAAATTAATGTCAAAATTAATTTATTGAATAAACTAAAGCGACATCGCTTGAATGCAACAATTACCTTTGACCTGCTAACCCTAGTCGACTTGAACTGTAAGCTGAGCCTGTGCCTTTGACTCCTGTTGATCCCCGTCTTGACTTGACGTCCGTCTTGGACGCTGGGTTAGAAAGCAAAGAATATTTGGTTTTAAAATAATAAATATAATGGTGCATATGACATAATTACGGAGAGTAACAAAATAAAACAAAATAAACGAGATCTATTTTATAAATTTAAATTACCCAACTTTGATTGATACGACTCCTGGCTGGTTTAAGTAGAAGCTGACTTCGAGTGGTAGGCGACATTTAAAACCTTGACCTGCGTAACTGTTGACAGCTGAGTGACTAGTTAACTCGTGCTGCTAACTGGTAGTGCGGAATGCAATTGTGCTTTGTGCTCCGGACTCCGGAAACGGACTGAACCAACACTACACGCCTGATACTGATTGTTGTTGCTTTGTTCTATTTCACCATTTCTGCATTGCTAGTTTAAAATTACGCGCAAAATTAGGGCGAGCGGAGCTGTTTTGAGGAATACGCCATAACGCGTAATTGGGCTTCAAGGTTTGTTCAGCGCAATACGCTTTAGAGCGTAATCGGGTTTCAGGGTTCGTTGAACTCATTACGATCTTTCGCGTATTCGTGCGTGAGGGTTTGCAAAATAATAACGCGTTTTAGCGTATTGGGACTGAACCGGTTAATTGTTTATTGCGTAGTCCAAGTAACATTTTTAAAGTTATATATAAAGGTATATGGGGGGGGGGGAATATAAATATAGTACTAATCCGCAAACAAAACAAATTTGAACTTTTTGAATTTTCTTTCGACTACGTTGTATGGCTATGTTCAGATTTTGATTTCAGATGCTACTCCTCCCCTACGCAGATTCTTTCGAGAAGGCATTGGAAACGTTCAGAGCACGCAGCAAAGAAGGTCCTGTTCACATTTGCGGATGTTGTGGTGGCCTATTCTTTCATAAGTCAGTTACAACAATAGCTCAAGAAATTTTAGTAAAGTCTGGTTGCTTTGAAAATCTCCTAGTTCAGGTGATCGCTGTCAAGCCAGCAGAGGACGCATCAATCGTACTGTGTTTCACCTGCCGTGACAATATTAAGAAATCTAAGGTAAGGCACAGTAGTAAAACAATAAGTTACCAAAAAATATATAAATACTGTTGTTTATAAAGGACAAAATATTGATGACTAGTAAGTTACCCGATCTACGATTCGGGTGGACTGAGACAGGAATATTTAAACACCTGCTGAAGTAAACATTAGGGTAAATTAAGCCCTTCGCCCATGCCATGGTTGAGCGCCTTGGGAACTGCCACCAAGGCCATGCCCATGCCCAATGTTTGGCCCGTAGGCCGAAGCAAGGATTTGGAACTCATCTGGGTAGTTAACGTTCTTAAGTTCAACTGTTTCGGTTTCGGCAATATTTAAAATTTTCACCCTGGTATTATGAAATG
>VNWX01003317.1:0-10480 GCA_009869905.1 Ceratophysella communis | reverse complement strand
GTAGCCTCATTGACTCTGTCTTCCTGCCTTACAAGCTGCAATGGAACCCGGATACCCTCTTGAAACCACTTTTTCTTGAGCATATCTGACTTTCGGCCGCCAGCTTGTTTGTACTTACTCCGTATGTAGCCCTTCAGTAATGTAATTGTATTGTCAACCTGTCGAACATGATTTAAAAAGAAATTATCTCAAATCTAGCAATTTTTTTTTATCTAAAACAAAGAGCAATAAAAATTTTATGTTACTACCATTTTCGATTCAGCGTCGTCCAGCGGACTCTTCAGAAAAGGAGTTATCAAGTCACGGGCTTGTTGAAAATCCCCATCTCCAGTTTGTAAAAGAAACACGAACTCGCTGCGCTTTATAGATAGCGTGTGATACTCCATGATTAAAATCTGTAATTCGGAGACTTAGTTTTAGTTTATAGTTCATTTATTATTTTATTAGTTTTGCTAAGAAGTACGCGAAAGCATCAATTTTCTTGAGAAATATTATCTTTGAAAATTGAGGTAAATTCAATCAACTGCAGTGCAGATCTAAAAAACCACATCTCTACCTAATAAAAAGATACGGAACACATGCCTACCTAATGCCAGATAAGAAATAAATATATAGGGTTTATTTGCCTTTGTTTAATTTTTCCATATATTTGTATTATATTTTTACGTTACACCAATTTAAAAATCAAAACTTGGTAAGTTACGACACTCGTACATATTATAGAATCTGATGCAGAAATATATGATGTATGCAATATGCAACTCTTACACACACTAGTTGGAGATAAGAGTATACGAAATAGGCCCTCACTAAGAGTAGAATAACCTACAACAGAAGCTTTAAATTGAGCTCAGGGATTGCAGACACCGGTTATTAGGCATGGAGTGTCATCCTGACAACTCCACCGATGGTCCCGATCACTCCTTCTTTAATTCGAGTCTCAGGTCCGCAGTCGACGGGAGCAACAAGGCTCCCTCCTGCCGACACGCTTTCCTTAACTCGCACCTACCGACCTTGTGTTACCGGGAGGATAACGTGGTTCAACTTCGTGAGGGTCAATATCAGTCAAGCCGATACGAGAGACCCTTAAGCCCGGACTGTAACATTAGTCACAGGGCAGCCCACTTCCAAGTTCCACACGGTTATACTTAAAATTATTGGAACATTCATACTCATGCTCTCACCGCATATTCAGCTCAATTCATACTTCAGACATACATGCATACAATATATCATACATACATCAAGCACACAGTACGTAAAACCCAATATTAACACAAAACCGCACCTAATTTAATCATACACACGACACACATTCAACCTATTTACAAAATATATACAACTATACATTTCGACTTACTTTGAACAGCAGAATGCAGGGGCACAAAACACAGCACAAAACACAACACAAATAAGTGTGCCGTATGAGGGACAACAGTCTACTGAAGTGATTCTAAATTGTAATAACTTGCATTGTTATTGCAGCAGCGCACCAATTTAATAATTTTTACCTGTGTTGCCATAAACAACAGTGAAATTTTAGACCCAATATCAACAAAAAAGTTCTCGGATGCTCTTAACACAGCCTCAAAAATTCTTGTTGATTTTCCTCGTTCTTCACTCTAGATGTAGGCCCAAAGCCTACAGTATTGTATACTCTAGGAATGTGTCAGAAAAACCGGGATATTTTTTTAAATTATGATTTCACGCTTAAAATTATTGGTAAACTGAATGCAAGTCCGTGATTAGTTAAGTGCGGTGGGAAATAACACTCATCCTAATTCTAATGCTGATTTGCACCTAATAAAAAGATTAGTTAATTGTCTATGTGATATTTTACTTGAATAGGTACTTATAAATACCCGGTATATATCCGGTATATATCCCAAAACATAAATACCCGGGTATTTTACAACTCTAGTCGTGTTATAAATATGCGTCGCCCTTTTGTCTGTCGCACATCCACTGTCGCGTCTTTTGTGTGGCTCGTTTAGTATCGCGCTTTTTGCGTCGCACTTTTGGGTGTCGCGCCTTTTGGTGTTGCACCTTTGATCTGGTAGCAAAAGCGTTTTGTAATGACTTCATGCCAGCGCGCCTTCTGCCTTGCTTTTTGCAACACGCTATTTTCCTTTTCCACTCAATTCTTCTCCAGACTCTCTACCGTGAACACCACAATAACGACACAGGGGCAAGGTACTTTCTGTCTTGGCCCGGGTTTGTTTATTACGGTCATTGGTAGGTCATAAGTCAGGAGTTGGGCCAATGCGTTATGATTTGAACGGTTTTATATGATTGTTTGCTTCTTAATTTAATAAGCCTTACATCGCACCCGTACAATTTTTAAATTCCCCGTCGTCTTTAAATGTTTTGCTAAATGTTCACGAACTGTGCGATTTTGGGGGGCAAATTTTTTTGTGTGCTGCGTAATGCCCGCTTGAACAGCGACTTTAGGAGGACGGACGGACGAACAATAAGGCCAACCCATAAGACCCTTCTGGTCCTAAACCTGCCTTACGGTACCATTGGACCAGAAAGTCGTTGAGATTTTGTAAAGCATTACATTGTAACATATTAACATCATGGCTCATATTGTATGAAATTTACTAGAACACGATGTAAAACGCTTACTTCAAGGCATTTTTAATAGGTTTCAAGCGTATAATTAGTTAATGAAATGATTAGATGAATTTCGAAAGTTTTAACGTTTCAAGTTACCAGTTTTATTTTATAGAACATGCTCCATTTTGAACCTTATTCCAAAAGCATATTTCTTTACGCGAGTATTCTTTTTGTGCATATTTAACATCGAGGTTTGAAAGATGCGTGGATTTCTATGACATAGCCTCAGCTCAATCAATTTGAAAGGAATGGAACTTTAACGCTATAAGGGCATGCAGTAGCTGACAGGGATATGAAGTTTAACTAAGTGCTTCATATGTCCAGTGCACCACACGCCCATCGAAGCTATTGGTGTATTACTGGCTTTATCGCAGACCAGATACAGGCTCAACGCAGAGTGCTATTGCAATGTGGGTGACGGGAGCGTGTTCACTTTGAGACAACTCAATTTCCCAGCCAAATGCTAAATGGATCGCAATTCGTAATATTGATAGACTTAAAGAAAACCTTATCAACATTCCGTATCAACTATATATGACACCTTTCTCATTAGACTAATCGCGAAGATACTGTCTAAGGAGTGACGACACATTCTCCCTGGCATGTAGAATCAAGGAAAACTCAAGTAAATGCTGCTATTAGAAGGAACTTCGTAGCTTTGCTTTGCTTCCAAATGCAGTGCGAATGCAAGTTTAAGACAGCGCACACTCAACAACAGCGCATCGAGGTGTATTTTACTATTGTGAATATTCTATGAGCATTGTAAAATTAATTTTCAAATTTTTGCGATTCATAGATTTTTCATCGCGCACACGTGTTTCATCTGTTGGAATGGACTTACAGATTATTCTCTTTTAATTAATAATTCCAATTTTTGAAATTTTTAGCGTTTCCGCGTTCCACATATGTTCTATAAAACATGCGCCACCATAAACTTTGTTTCATATGGATATTGCTTTATGATTGTTAATGCATCTGGTTTGTTCATGTGAAATTTACTTTTGAATTGTGCTTCAGCAAAATGTTAAACTTTTACCATATAGTATATAGTCCTTCCACATAGTTCTACTAGGGTGGCTGTGGGTTACGATGATTGCACATCAACCAATGTCGACAAACAAGACCATCCAAGTAGACCTTCAGGTCTGAAATATTTTAACAATACATGTATTTTGCCTATCTATGAAGCGCTTCTGAACTTATCCTCCAACAAGAGCTTCCTGGGTATGAGGGGACAAGTCGCAGATTTTGTAATTTGCAATATATCATTTATTATTTATCTCTGTTGTTGTAAATCTGCAAGATCTTTGTATTACAGGCTTACAATACAATTAGAGACTTTTCTATTTTGAACATCCCGAACTTAACACTAAGAAAGGCATATTCCCAGCAAATCAAAGGCGCGGTTGGGTTTTTTTCTTTGTAGAACGGACGAAGACCTGCTAACTCTAGAGAATTATACCAGTCCGTATACTTGGGAGACTCAGCAGGCTTAAAGTGACCTGTATGAATTTCAACTTGCAGTTGGCCAATTGGTATACCGTCAGGAAAATCAGCAACCGCTCCTGCGAGTGTGTTCCATTCGCCACCTGTTAAAACAATATAAAAAGTATCGTAATTACTTTTTTTTCGCCAATATAGAATATAGAAGTTTTGTATTCCCTAATCCTGGATTGTCAGCTACCCGGTTTGCCTCTCCTACAGGTTTTTCTATGATTATTTAATTCTAGTATTTATTTAAGTAACTAGCTAACTACCCCCGCTTAAGCGGAGTTGAGTAACCATAACGACCACCGTGAAGTAACGTGCCAATAAAACTGTGAAGTAAAGCGCCTACATACCAATTTAAACCCGTAAACAAAACTTTTTAAGCTAAAATGTGTTCGTTTTTTAAAATTAAAGAATCATGACAACCTAGTACCACCCAACTAAGTTTAAGATTAGTGTTATTCAGAGTCGTCTATATATCAATCCTTGCCACATAAAAAATATCAAGTCTCTATTTGGCCATTTACTGAAATTAAGGTTACCCTGACAACACCCTGTGCAACTCCGATGTGCTTGGAGTTCTGAAAAGCCACGCCCCGCGGTGGGCCGCTGGGCAGGACGTCTTATATATTGTGGCCACAAACCACGGCCCTGCCGTGGGGCTGTGGCTTTTCAGAACTCTGTGACTGAAATTAAAGTCCCCTTTACAACGAAGGTAGATTATCAGTTTAATAAGGATAAGTTGTTTTGAGCCAGACCCAGAGACCCAGCCAGGCAGGTACATCTGGCAATTATATATACTAATGACTACACAATCCTGTTTTATGGTCTAGCAATTTTGCAAATGTGTGGGTAGAGAACGGTGTTCAGATATCCACTTAAACAACACCAACTCACCTCGGAATTTTTTGCATTCAGAAAAGTGAGGGAATCCATTCCAGACCTACCGCATTCTATATAACACGTATTACGGTACAAATGATGCTCTGTTTTAGACCAGAAGGTCTTGTCCGTCTGACCGGTATCGCTCAATAATAATTACTCCCCAAAAACGAATTGCCCAATAACGACTCGTCAATAACAACTCAGGTCGAAAACGACTCGCTCAATAACAATAAATGCGCTCTATTGTTCCAAATGCTATCTAATGCAATGTACGGAACCAAATCTGAAGTTATATTCCACTAATTTATTAATTGTAATACTTAGGCGTATTAATTAAGCGTAATTGTAATACTTGAAGCATATATTTATACACAAATTCATTAATTTTCAAAAATCCATACTCCTAACTGCGCTATGCTTCCCTAAGCACATTCAATCCATATTACCCGCACAAACGCGGTATATTGTCTCTAACGCAGTACCCAAATCTACTGGTCCAGGTCTAAAGTTATGTTTTACACACTTTAATGAAATAATTGTAATTTGGAATACTTGTATACATGTATGCATAAATTCATTAATTTTTAATATTCCAAATTCCAAACTGCTTCACTATGCACATTTGGAGTTCGAAGTCGGGCACATACCCGGGCACATTTCCGGGCATATGCCCGGACACTTATTTTCTTGGACATTTATAGAAAAACATGCCGGATTGTGCACTCTAGGCCTTAGGCTTAAACTAGACTGTTTTTGTGGTGACAAATATAGCAAGTTCCATCCAGGTATCATGTATCATAAAACTGAACTTGCCTCATTTTTACTGCTTTGGCTTTAGGCATAAGGTCTGGGAAGTTTAATGACGGTATTCGGCTATCTAATTACTATGGCATTAGTTCTAGATTTTGGCGCATGCAAATTTTTGAAGAAAATAGATTAAAATTACCTACCTTAATTGCATTCATGAACATTTAGGTTTAACGTTTTCTGATTTTACTAATTCGCACACTAGGATTGTTTAAATCACGTCTTTACTAAACGACTACAATAATATCAAGCAATTTCATCGACCCATTTAGACTCACACTCGGAATTCGGCCGTGACTACGAAATTTGTTCTGGATTTCCTGGTTTCTATATTGGTCTTTCTTACATCAGGAATCCGTTAATGTATCCGTTAATGAATTTGTACTATCTGGTAAAATTTTCTTACCTATATTATTTCACTAATATATACTAGACGGTGTTCGCTGTTGTATTTTGTGTTGTAATAATAAAATATATATTTCAATTTTTAATAAGATTTACTTACTAGAAAACCTAAGCATAATGCAAAATCACTTATATGTAATTCGTTAGCCCAATGGTAATTCAAATCAATGCATTTTCAAATAATTGTCTTAAGTGCCCGGCATTTAAGACACATGTCCGGGCATGTGTCCACCAAAAATAAATTTCCGGACATTTTCGAACACTATGCACATTCAATAACCCGTATAAACCCGACCAAATGCACTACATTGTTACCATTGCAATCCAACCCAATAAACGGAACCAGATTTAAAGTTTATTTTTTAAAAAATGTAATAAAATAATTGTAGTACTTCAAGTAATAATTTATCTACGAATTCAATAGTTTTCAAGAACATACATTCCTGACTGCGAGGTGCGTCAATGAGCATATTCAAAAACCCCTATATTTCTGATTACAAAGACGCCCAGTTAATTTTACGAATTTACAAATCGATTAAAAATCCTAGAAACAAATTTAAATTATTTTGAAAGGCTTTGGGCCCCTGATCTCAGACTTCGCACGATAGAGTTATGAATGTACTGGATACTCTCGGATCATTGGGCGTAGATTATGTACTCATAACAACCCAGATTTTCCTCTATATTTTGCGATACTGCCGCTCTTGTATGCTACATTCAAACCTCTATACTTCGCACAATTAATTTTTTGCGTATCTGATACGAATTTGAATTACGTGTGTGATTTACCAGGATCAAGTAAACCTAGAATATGGAAGAAACCTGCCTTACGGCACCTTGGGACCAGAAGGTTATTTGCATTTATTAGAGCATTGCATTTAACACAGTATTGCATTCACAGCAGTATTACATTTACTTGAGTATTGCATTTACAAGAGTATTGGATTTACTAGAGTCTCGTACTCTAACACATTTACATTTGATTTGGTTCGGGGTTCATTTGCATGAATTTTCGTTTGCCGAAACAGTCAAAAAACGACGAAGTCCCGAGGTAAAAAAAGCAGGTTCCTTTGCCGAAAATGGGCAACCAAATTACCGACAATTTTTATTTTGAAAATATGAGTTTCAACAAAGTATTTAATTAAAATCAGGAACGTGAAGGGTAATTCTAGTTATCCAGTTACGAAAAGTAACCGTCTTACTCGACTATTTATGTACGTTCCAGAATTGAACTGGAAACAAAGGTTCTTCGAAAGCAGTTACCACATAAGTTTTTTCAAAGTACTTGGCGAGTGGTTCGACCTCAGCTGGATGTATTTTCACTACTTCGGCGAATCTGAACTTTGTTTCGAGTGTAGCTGTTAGCCACAATATGATAGTTTGTACGTCGTCACTTTACTCCTATACTTACTCACGTATAAATACGTATAAAGTCATTGAAACTATTCAAAATTAAACTCGAAAAATGCCTCTGTCTGCTACGGAGTCTCGGGCCTAAACTAAAGGCTTTACGGAAAGTCAACTTGACCGATCTTCTGAGCTATTTTGGTCTCCTTATCTTGTTCCTGATACGATTTTTCTTTATTTTAACAAGTTTTTACTTTACCTAAATGCCGAAAAAAACTTATAAAAATCATGAAAAACACCAGTCCAAATGTCGAAAACAGTGATTTTTTTCGACATTTGGGTAACATTTTCTGACCCTTTTTTTGGATTTTCGGCAAACGCAAATTCGGCGTTTGGACCGGGTTCCTACATCTTGACCTTATTAGGAATTACAAGTGGCGTTACATGTATAATTTAGCGTTTGCGTATTTCTAACGGGTTTACATACAGTACATATTGGAACATATTGTATCTTGTAGCATTGTTAAGAAAATTTGAAAAATTTGCGCTTTAAAGATTTTTCATCGCGCACAAATATTGCATCTGTTCTAATGGCTTTCCATACATATTTTACTCTATTGAATACGTATTACGTAAAGTAGTCAGAGCCACATGTCCAATGATTTGGGAATCATAAGGTCCAATATATCTTCGCGCACTTGATGAAAAAGGGTGGACTGAGATTTCGGAACAGTTCAATATCTAATCGGTTCAATCGACGGCAAACATATTGTAATTCCAGCTCGAGACAACAAAGTTTCAGTTTATTTTAATTACAAGAAAGCGTTCAGTCTCGTCGTGCTAGCACTTGTTGATGAAAACTACAGATTTTCCATTTTTGATATTGGAAAGCAGAGTGACGGTGGAATCTTTGCTACATCTGCACTTGGTCGTGGGCTTCAAACCGGTCATAAATAATTTTTTGTCTAAGACCACAGAATCGCAGCTCAATTTTTTAAATATTTAACTATTTTGGCTTGCAGATACTCATCACAGTCCTTCTATAAAATCGATTCCCGGATCGACTTCAAGTGTCCAAATGCCAATGTAATTGTGGGAGATGACGCTTTACCGCTGAACACATACATGCTACGTCTGTATCCCGGAAAGTATCCACCGAACGTGACACCCCTCTGAAATTTCGAAACCGAATTTTCGCCTATCCAGAGCAAGAACGATCAGCGAAAATCATTCGAGAAATTCCACACAGTGATCTTGCAAATGGAGTTATTGGAATTTTGCAACACGTTTCAGCAAAGGACGTTGCAGGGATCATTAAACCTGTCACAGCATGGATAAAGTTTCCGGATCATGGAACAGGAGCACAAGCAAGAGCAGAATACAAGGGACCTAGACCAGCATGTGTACATCCGAGTTGGACTCCTGTTTTTTTAAACAAAGCCTGTACTTACCTGTGAAGCACACACGGGTTGAACAAATTTTGGAAATTGAAGGATACAAGCTCATACAACGCTCTAAGCCAACCGAGGATATGAAGTCTGGATATGGAACCACATGCCTGTCGACTTTTGACCTTTTGACAAATTCAAAATAATTATTAGTCAACGACAATGCCGGCCATGTTCAACTTCAGTTGATTCAATTTTCAAGCTTTATCTTAGTTTACGGATATGCGTCTTTCAGCAACCTTGAAAAGGCGATCCTGACCTTGTTCAAAAACATCGACTAACGGGAAGTGCAACAAAACACAATACTAATGGGGGACTTGAACCACAATTTGAATACACTCGCTGGATTGAAACTTATAAAATTCATGAAAAGTCTTTAAATGTCTTTTCAGCTGCCCGTCATCTGCGCCACTAGAAAATCTGGATCACAAATTGACTGCGTATATACCGGAATTAAAGGATTGGTAGCAAACGTATCAGTCAGTATCAATATCAGTAAATTGTTGTGAGTAAAAATTTATTTTTAACTTATAATACGCCGTATGTGATATCTCTAGCCACCTCAGTAGCTTTTTATACTTTTTAGCATTCTTTTATTTTAAACTTTTTTAAGGTCCATAATCATGCTTCACAAATTCGGCAAATTCATTTTCCAAATTTTCACACATATGTAGTCGGCAAGGCAACATCTAATAGTAAAATAAAATGTAGTAGCAATGCCTCTGGTTATGGACGCCCGTAAACATAAGGCATGGGCAAACTTCAAACTCATATAAAAACTGGGCCAACTAATGAAATATATAAAAACCGCACCTTTTTCCGCATCTACATTCAATTTCCTATCTCCCTATACCCAAGCACTCCGAGCAACCCGAAGCCGTCAGCTCAATTTTAAAGTTTAAAAGTGTCACAGGTACCATAAGGAGTCATTTTTCTAGAATTTTTTTCTAATGCACACATATTCAGGCCCATTATTAACTTTTTGCAAGAGGTTGTTTATTCGTAAAAATGAATAGTTTAGGCGGCAGAGCTGTGCGCAGATATTGGCAGGGGGTTCGATTTCATAACTGAGGTGCTTTTTACCAGTGGGTGTTATTGCTGGTCTCTGTTTACGTAGTTGGTCAGTATAGGCGTATGCGTCACTATGGCGATACGGATCCGTTCTCTACCCACCTCAATAAAAACGTGACAAATAACAAGTCAATGTAAATAACAATAAAATTGACGCTGTTGCTTCGATGTAGCAACATAGATGAAAACCTGACTGCGGCATTGGGCCTGCGGCCTCATGCCTACGGCAGGTTTCACCTACCGTCCGGCAGCTTGGGACCAGAAGGTCAGACCCACTAATAATAAACATAGATTGCGTGTAGCAAACACTAAACGATTACGTTTTAGAAACACAAATACTTTAAAAATTTAAGTAAATTAAGGTAGTACAGAAGCACATACTGTTATAATATTAATATAGATACATTAAA
>VNWX01003316.1:0-10483 GCA_009869905.1 Ceratophysella communis | reverse complement strand
GAGTTCAAATGAAAAGAAGAAAGTCTGCGTAACTCTGCCAGACTTGGAGAAACCATGATTTACTCGTTATCTCTGTGTAGCAACACAAGACTCCCTTTGAATTAATGTACAAGATGTAATATGTAATTATCATTATCATCGTTATGAAACTCATGTAAGGGGCTGTCATGGATCTCTTCCAGTCGGGGTCGGGTAGCCTCGTGACGCATTTCGATTTGCCCATTGCAATGAAAGGATTTGTAAAAATCCAAAGGGCAATTATTAATTAAAGACGACTTGAAAATTAGCGAAACAAGTCAATTAAGCCTTAAGCCTAATCCGGAAATGCATTGAATCAAGTTTGCAATTCATTGAATGGATTTTGAGTTAGAAGAGTTGAAACGATGGGAATCCGAGAGGCCGCTCAATCGAAATTCTAGGATCTCATTTGGACATACTAATTAGGATCCGTGGGCGTTGGTCCATTAATAACCTGCTTAGAATTGCAAAAGAATAGGTGCACCAAAAAGTTGCCATCAATGTCGTCTGTGGCTTGCTTAGAATTTGTGCTTTGCTTATCAATCCAAATCATGGTTTGAGAGTAAGTCAGACGCAGTAAAAGCAGTCCTTGCGGTGCAATTAATTTCCATATGGGACTTCTCTCCTTTCACTCATTTTTCACACTGTTCCAGTTTTAGAAACTAGACCACAAGCTGCAACGCCCGCCTCCCATTTTTCTCCCAACTCCAAATTTTCATTATTATTACAAGTTGACAGGATATTTCATCCCTGGGTCGCATGTCACATCAGTCAGGTCGAGAAAGTGCCACGCAAAAATAAAAGTGTGGAGGTAAATACTGTATATCAACGAACGCATAACGAACTGTTCTATGCACGGTTACACAACGGTGATGTACGATTTTACTTTCCTAGAGCCATAGGCAGGAGTTACTCAGGCATGTTAGCCTAACTCGAACTTGGCACGCGGCGCAAAAGGTTCCGGATCTCAAAACTTTTTATTCCAGTGAGTTTTTCAAAAGGGAATTCGCTCTTTTTTTTTGACAAAACGAAATATTATATAAAGGAAAATCAAATCCTATTATCTGCATTCAGCTGAGCAAATATCTGTAGAGTCAGATAATAGAAGTGAGAGATGATCACTACAATCAGAGCTCGATTCTGAAGAGGTAGGCCGAGGTCATTATTACATTACCCAACTATCTACATAGAACGTTAAATCTCGCCGCATATGCTCTCGTAATAAACGTCTGTGGATGTACGTGGAAATGTTGGGAGCGACTTGCAATTTGGTAGGATGAGGAGAAAAGTGAGCCTTGGTCTTGAGTAATGGTTCATCTAATGCACTTTTTACTTGACTGAGCAGAAAAGTCCCGGGACTTGACAATGTCTCTCGAGAGAAAGCAGAGAAGAAGAGCTTCACTACTGACTGACTTGAATTCTGCTGTTCGTCAGCAAAGTCATCTCCGGCCTGAGCTGTGGTTACAGTTTACATTGAGCGCATTATTCAGTGTGTGTGTGTGTGGGAAAATCCAGAACCCGACAACGACATCTTCTCACTAACGAACGTAATTTCATTTTATTTGAAAGGTAAATTCACTAGCTTCTGAATGTCTTTCATCTCTTCTCTTTTTTTTAACTTAAGACTTGGGCATGCATGGATATCAGTTGAACCGAGGGTGGTTCCAATTTCAAAGTAGGCTTTGTATTATTCGGCGTATACGATTTCTCTGAACCATGCCGAAATTTGACTAGGATCGGAGCCACTACCTCATGATCCGCTTTAGGAAAGGTTGCGGCTCTGATTGAGTTAGGTTATTATACTAGACCTATTGTAGGACCCTCGGTTGTGCGCCTTTGTCTGTTACCATCGGATTATCAAGTACAATGGTGAAAGCTCAGTCCGCAGGAACCATGAAGGCCTTTCACTCGAATCCTATTCACAATATTAAAGTAGCTTTCCAATTAGGACTAGCAGAAGGCTAAAATATTTAACTACTGCTTCGGTACGGATTTAAGCTAATCCGTGCAACGGATTCTTGAATGCTATCATTGCTCATTAGAAGATGCAAAATTCATTTTTCTTAAGTCTAATGTACTTCCTGCACCTGCCGCAGTAGCATTTTCGTACCCTTGCAAAAACTACCCTTCTTACTTTCATTTGTATGCAGATGCAAACTTGACAAAAGTTTGAGCTCCAGTTTTCTTTCTATTTCAGGATTCAGGAGATCAGGACTACTGTTCACTTTAGAATGAAGGGTTATGTATGCAGAATGGGCATACGGCAGTATGCCAGAGTTATATGAAAAGATATGACATATCATGTAGAATCTACATTTCTATGATAAATATTTGAGAAATGCTAGCCACATGCACCAACTTTGAGTTTTACAACTTTTTCAAACTCAGCACTAATCCAATAGGTCACTGACACCAAAAACCGAAACTTCTGTATTTGCAGAGTTATGCCGAAAAATAATTAAGACTGTGTTGGTATATGTTTCGCTTATAGTGGTTTGTGGTTCACCAATTCCCTGGCCTGAAAGAGAAAGCTAAATGTGTGCCTTGGGAAGCTATCGAACCCGCCTGGTGAGTTCTCATGTGAAATATGTTCTTTAGGTCATTCGACCTCAGGAAAAGTACGTAATCAATTCTGATGTGACACCTTTCTATGGATTCGATGTTCACGCTGGGCGATTAGAGTATTTCTCTCATTTTTCATTTCCGACTTTCACCAGCATGACAAGATAGAAATGATATCTCTCTTTCTCTGCCCGATTCTGGTTGAGCCTTATTATCCGCTGCTCTCTCGGCGTTTTCATATAACCTTCAACACAGAGGAAATATGAGGCGTAGCGATAATCTGAGTGGATCTGGAGGCTCTTCTCTCCATATGCCAGGCTACAACAGTTGATGAAAAATGTTTACCTAGCGTGCAAGAGTGCATCTGCTTTCCTGCGGTTTTTTATACTACGTGCTGAGGTATGAGGCTTTCCATCTGTTTCCCTTCTTCCTATTTTTATGGAAGCATTAGTGTCACACCAGTGCAGTGCCAAAAGGGCAGAATTCGTTGGTGGCAAACTGGAACCTGGAACCCTCTAAGAAGCACATGGGTTAACATAGTCATTAGGTTAGAGGTGAACTTTTGATCCAAATGCACTGCATTATGCAGTAAAAGTTTACGAGGTAAAGCTGGTGCATAGAGTGCGAATACAGCGTTTCCATGAACTCATTTTTTTCGTTTACATATTTTTAGAAATAAAGTTACTTTCTCTGAAACAGATGAGGAGTGTTCCGTGTCATTGAGCTCAATTGGATAAAGGGGAATGAGAAAGGTAAATGAGTCGCAAAGAGCTAATGTTGCAGCTGCTGTGTGAAAAGAGCAGAGAGCCGTGCATGTAATTTAGAACTGCAAGCATTTTGTCAGTGGCCTGCCCTGCCGTGTGGCAAGGCTTTAAAATTATAGTGCCTTACACGGGCGTGGATATACTGTATGTAGGTGTTTAACAGTAGGCTAGAGCTCATCATAAATATTATTTTCTCAACCATTAATTTACAAAATATGGTTCACGCATTGTTCTTGTAAAGCATAGGTTTTGAACGTGACTTAGTCTCTACTAGTGTAAAAACCATATGGACTTTCTCCACACTCCGCTTTCATGTCGCTAAATGCTCCCTCGTACGTAATAACGCCGAAATTACTACACGTTTATTGAATTTTTTTTTTTGCAAAAGAATTACATGACAGGTTGAACAAAGGAGGCGAGAGGAAGACCGTGACATTAAACGTTCTATAAAAACTGCGGATTCCGTGGGTTAGTATCCGCCAATTTAAATTGAACCAGGATAATGAAGTAGGTCATTATGGCTCCCAGCAGCTGCAATAGAAAATTATGGAGTTTTAAACAGAAAATTTAATTGAAGGAAACATTTAGATTTTGCAAACTGTCTCACTGAAGTTAGTAGCTTCCGATCGATTGTAAAATATCCGCATGCTGTTATGTTCAAAGGGGTGTCTAGCTTCTTGATGAAGCTGCTAATCTGTAATATTCGATTTATTAAAAATAATTTGTATTTAGGTTATATATCTAATACTTTATTAATCGGGAAGTATACCTGAGTAACGCACTCTGGTGTGAGATGAAGAATGCTTATTTTCTGCAGCATTCTCAGAGTAGAAATTTCCTGGAAGATTACAAATTTTAAATCGAGATTAAATGTCACTTTTACGCTTTTTGGTGCAGCTTACCTCGTTAGTAATGAAATGCGCGAAAGTAGAAAATGCGACCAGCTTAATCACAGTTAGCACGACCATCAAAGGATAGACAAACCAGAAAATTAAATTGTCTTCTCGTAAGAACAAAGTGAAGTAAGAGTACAGTATTATTGCCAATATTGAATAGAAGAAATCCCGAACGATGTGTGACCCAAAAATGAGACTTGTTCGGGTCATGAGTTCCGAAATTTCGTCAAAGAGAATCCGCATTTTTTCCAAGTCATGGGCGAGTCCCATCGACTCCTTTGAAGAGAGTTGACGGGTATGAAGATTGACCTTTCGGCTGTAGTCCGCATAAGTCACACATGTGAAGCAAGAAGGCGTAAGGGGTATAATGAGTTTCCTCAAGCGTTCATTGAAATGGGCAAGCCGAATTCGGACAGAATTCATGAAAAAAATTAGTAGGCCACCCGGAACAAGCCTAGACATTCCCGCAAGGACTTCGACCGGAATTAGAAGATAGTCCATGTATGGCTTGTGCAAGGCTGGACTCTCCATAATGAACATGAAGTAAAATGAGAAGATTATGAGTGCGAGATCAAACAACAGGACTGCCAACAGCCTCAATCCGAATCTGCGCTCTATCCGTTGAACTGACACTGGGAGTCGTAGTATTTGGTCGAATCTAGAGAAATGTTCAACGTAGTGGAGAACACGGGAGAATTTCGTCGGAAAGATTGACAGGGACACAATGCCCATAATAATGGTGATATAGAAAACAGTCATGACGACGTAGTAGTCCGTGTTTCCTTTGCCCTTCGACATTTCTGCGATTGCGACGGGTTGCTGAACTGTACAGAGAACCGCTCCGCTCGTGATTAATATGAAGATTATAGCTGTGTAGCTATAGTCCAGGATATGGATTATCCGAAGGTTCTGTCCACTCAAATCTTCGGTAAAGGACAGATCGAAACAAGGAAACAGTCCGACACATTTTGCCAAGATGGCAAGAGGACGAAGGGCTTGTCGAATTGAACTAGTCCCCTGGATCAAATGCTCTGCCATGATCCCAAAATGAATGACGGAGTCTCTCATTCGATTTCGATTCAAAAGCGATTTGAGTGCAGAAAATGGACCCAGCACAGTGTTAGCCTTAAACCTTGAACCTGACTAAATTACGACTGCCCGGCACGTTCGAACGAAGTTTCCTTAAATAAGATTATTCCTATTGGGCAGCACTTGTGAAACATTGTTTTCGCATTAAATCAAAAGTGTATCTCTTTTGCAGTACGTGGAATTGAAATTTGTTACACCGTTCTGCTCCTCTGATAAGAGCTTAAGTTCATTCAAACGGGACTAATTTCTTCATTTTATTCAGGATTTCCATGGAATCCCGCCCTGCGGATTAGTTAGATTAGATAATGATAAAACTCTAGACTTGTCCGAAATAAATAGAAACGCATATTCAAGGCAAATCAATACACGTGTAGGTAATTAGTTATTATTCATGGTCATGGTCATGTCAAACAGGTTCAACATAATCAATTAGGTTGGTATCATGTATATTTACGCATACACACGAATAAATCTGTTTTCTCTCACTCATAAATTAAGCATGTACAATTGTAGGTACATATTTAGTACCAATTCGAAGTTATCACAAGTTTTGCTGATTTAAATATTTTGAGTATTTGCTAAAGCCAGGCACAGACAGGTAAAAGTAACGAATATTTGTATTAAAATGTATTTTATACGAGTAATGGCCGATTTCCAGCCATAGCACTAACAGTGGTTTGTTTTACTATTTCGACTGCGATTTCGCCGCTTCACAGTCTTGGCTTCCTTTCGTAGCTTTGTTCTCTAACCAAGTGCTTCCACTTTGTGTATATCTACGTTCGGCCTAATGCAATCCATGTATCCCACATAAGGGCCCTACTCGAGAATAGTCGATTGAGCAGTTATTGTTTCATAGGGATTTCGGATAAAAGGAATGATGTATATTCTCAACTTCAGAATATTTTACATAATCCTTTCAATTTCACTTTGTTCGAGAGATATCTCCTGGATTGAAGAAAGGGTCGTTGAAAATATTGTTATTTCAATAGACCATTGAGCTGAAGTGGTTCTACAGCTTTACTGTGAGAGGTATTTCACTACACGCCTCGCAATCTCCATGTAAAGATATCCGGGAATTGAAAAACTGGTCATTGAGTTCAATTGCCATTCCTATAATTCGGCTGAATCTATTATAGGTTTTTTAAGCTTCCTTTGCATAACGAATTAGGTATTTTACAAAATTTTCCATAATTTCCTTAATGAAGTTTTACAGGAAAACATGTTTAATAACATCAATATTACAGAGACTATTCGAGAAAAACCGAGGCAGCCTTGCCACGTATTGGAGAGGCTTAGCAAAGCGAAAGCACTTCAGTTATTAAATATGCATACCTATACTCTGCTGCAGCTGATGGTGTCCAGAAAACGATTATTCCCTGTTTTTGTTACTAATAAACTAGAGATCACGAGAGTTTCAATTCCAAATTAAAGCTAACAATACATCGTCAATGATATTTGACTTGACGTCAGGAAAAGCCTACTTGAAAGCTTGTCAAATTTTCCTTTAATTAATGGTTGTAATATGGTATTAAATCTACTAAAAACCATTTTGAAAGTAGATGTTTAGCAAACAAGGTGGTAAAGGTAAACCCTTCTGAGCTCTCTTTCCGTAAACAAACAAAGGAAGAGGTTCTTCTCAAAACAACCAAGTAGTTTTATTAGCCTGATTTATTAGGATACCTGCCGGTGTTGACATAGCATAATGCTACAATAGCTTTTTATACATCCGACCAGAAGGTTCTCGAGGTATTTCTAGGAAAACGCCTTCGTGTTTACGTGGGAATATCAAAAAGAAAAGCAAACCTTAGGTTAATCCATGTTCGGAAAATGGAGTTAATGAATATTTGGGCTCTTGTTCTTGCGTTAGGATTTTAGGTCTGGTATTTTTGAAGTATTTTCAATTGAATGGGCAACGAATAAGAGAGCCAAATATTCATATATCCTTGATGTAATTAATTAGTAATACTATGGACACACTACTTAATTACTAGTTAGCTCAAGTTGGTTCCAGCCAAAGCTAACTGGATCGAATTTTGTATCTAATGTATACATTTTGTACTCGTAGAAATTCGGGTAATAGTGTTTGTCAAGGGTAAACGTTTTAAGGAACTACTTTATTGAGCAAAGTTTTTTGACCTGATGAATTAAGGCACGAATAATAAAGTATGCATGTACATACAATACTTTATCCTTGAAAATAAACTGTAAGGGAAAAACTGGTACTGATGTAGTATGATGTGTAGTAATTTGCTTCTCCTAACCTATTTAACTAAAGATGGAACAACTAGTACAGTACAGTACAGTTAGGTTAGGGGAAACTTATGCGATCCCCGGGCTGCATGCATGCAGCGCCACTACCTGACAACATCCTGGAATTTGCTACACAGGACTGAAGAAGAGTCTTGTAATGAACCTTAAATGCTGGACTTCCTAATTTTATTTGTAATCGGAAGCCCAAAATTAGATGATTTCCGGAGAGTTGCATTCACGACGTTTCTACTCAACAGTAAAATGGAGTTTTGTGCATGCGGAGAGGGTACACTCATAGTCAGTACGGATAGGGGTAGTTTACTTTGAATGCCCACTTTTACTTGAAAACTGAAAAGTTTGTGCCCATCAATGCAGGCTAATGAGATCTGCTTCAAGCTCGGCTAGTTTTCGATGTGCGTAGCAAGATTAGAGGAATGATGGGGCATGGCGGGACTATGGATCAAAGAACAGAAAGAGGTCATGTGCACTATTCTCGTTAAGTGACTATTGAGAAGGAAGAATTAGTTGGGACCACTACTACCTACTTGTGTTCCAGGCGAAAACAGTGGCGAATTGATTGGTCCGCGTCTCAGAATAGCCTAGTGGAATGACTGTATGACGGTGAAAGTTGGGTAAGTCTCAAGCCCATACCGACGACCACGGGTATATTTATACTTTAAACCCCGTACCCTAAAGATAAGAAGACTTTGGGGAAGGGCAGCCAGAGAGCCAACTTAAGACTTAGGAACTCGAAGCAATCAGATTTGGTCTCTTGGGTGCCGTTTCTTAGTCAACGAAATGAAATAACCCTGAGGAGACTTTTTCAGAAAAAAAAACAGAATCAGTTTAGGCGGGAGACGTCGTCGAGTCGACGACGACGGAACCAGATTTCTTAGACGTCCCCGGTGCAGACCTTTTTGTTGCGGTAGTCGGGAAGTCACTTGTGTGCCCATAAATATATACTGATTCATTACTTTTTAATAGCTAAAGAGCACTGAAGGCTGCACATAAGATGTTTATTCATTATGAGAATGGAAGCCCGGAGTCGGGGCATGTAAAGGAGCCAAAAATGTGACATTTCATAAGCTTATGGAATACAATATACTTCACTGCTCAGCAACTGCCAACTAGTTTTCGCATATTCAGCCCACTCCTCGTGCTCACACAGTTTATGGTTTATAAAAAATTGGTTTTCGACTCCTATGATTATGGATCGATCGATGTGAATATCGGCTAACTAGTTCTGAATCCCATCAAATAGCCCGAGAGGTACTTAAGCTTGTGTAATTTCCCACTAATGCTAGTATATTTGTGTATATGGTGTGAAGCACGCTAAATTCTTCCGCCCACGCCGTTATACGTATATTGTAACCCTGAACTGGACTTTTAACAAATCAAACGTCTTAGGATCGAATATAGGCATTCCACGTGCCCTTGTTCTTGCAGTTTTCATAAGAATCTCTACCAATTCATTTCTGTCGCCGATTCATGACGTGCCGATCTATCTTGTAAAAATGAGATTGATATCAACTCCGTTAGAAACAATAGGTCGTAAATATGATAAACAAATAATATTTTGTACTATCGCCATTTACGAGCATATTTTTATGCATAAATGCTCAGGTAATTCATGAATTCTGAGCTGAGCTAAAGAAGAGATTTGACACTGATACATTACACCTGTCAAAGAAAATGGTAATTGCTTATTCAAAACAGAAAACAACGCACATTCTTTGGCGTGATTCGCTTTTGTATCATTTAAATTAATGAGAAAACTTATGAGAATATGTTTTCAAAGTTCTCTTTGTTAAATATACATTTTCTAATTTAACTGTAAACACGAGCCAAGCCTTTTGTTTGACTTTAATGAATAGTTCATAGCTCAGGTCGGGATGTTGACAATGAAGGGTTAATAATTAAAGTGAGCAAAAGCAAGTTTAGTTGTCACCGCGCGAAATATATATTTTCTTCCAATTTGAAGCCTATAACTACCTTGAAACTTTCGTAGCCTACTATAACTGTATCAAATGAGGCAGTTTGATTTATGTGTCCGCATACTGGCGGGTCTACCACTACTGTAATAATGATCCACCACGAGCTCTGTTACCCCAAAGTTCTGTGGGCGTAACCTAATGTTTATTGACTGTTGAGTAACGATATTATATTTGCGTCAAGTGAAGATAAACCTTTAGCATTCTCGGAGCACATCAATAAAAATAGTCAAGCGTACATTAATGCAACGACTGAGGAAAAACTTGGCAAGCTCTGAATTGAGTACTAGTACTGTACACACGTAAATATTGGCACTGGATCCGGTAGGCATTTTGCGATTTCAAATATTTGTACCACAAAACACAAAAATGTAGCTCAAGTACTCGTATTTCATTAACACTTCGGTTTAATATGGTATAGCTTAATTTTTGTGAAACTGTATGCTTGTTGACTTGATGCAGCGTAAGCGCATTCGTCAAAGCAAGCATGAAAGTGGGAAAAATATAACGGGTTAGCTGTTCAAATAGCTCAAGGTCTACCAACCGGAAACGGCATTGTTATCATTTTCGATATAAAGCATTTGTTTATGCTGAATTTTTGAAATGTTACATACCTTGGTTAAATGACCGTGAAAGCAAAACATGTTTTTGTTGAAAGTACAATTTTGCTATTGAGTATCTGTTCCTATAGTAGGCACTTGTACTCTCCAGCTTCGGAGCACTTAATATTTGATACAATATATTCTGTTGACAAAGCTGTAATTTAATAACTTGGATATCTAATTTGATCAGTCTTGTCGTTAGAAAAATATCTAGTAGGGATATTCTGAAACGTTTGCGTTTTTCTTTAGAAAGCCTATTACATGGATTAAGGCGGATCTCGGTGGTTTGAATGCGTTTGTTTTGGCGCGCA
>VNWX01003315.1:0-10483 GCA_009869905.1 Ceratophysella communis | reverse complement strand
AAACGTGATTCTGCGCATCGATACGAGTCGATTGATACGTCACATGATAGTATTCGGCCGAATGTTCGGCCGAATATTCGGCTCGGCGAAAACCAGTTACCTAATTATTCGGTATTCGGCGAATACCAAAAATCTGCTATTCGGGGCATCACTATTAAAAAGTGAAAGCGACATGTGCATTTTAAATTAAAAACAAGTAGGTAGGTAAAGAAATTATCTATATACTAATACTCAGCGTCATTCCTTTTTTTTTCTTTCTTTCTTTCTGGGCCGGTATCAAAGTCTCAAGTTTAGCGCTAAGCACTATTGCCCCTGGTTACTTTTTTTTTAGTACCTTATTGACCTTAGTACTATAGTACCTTAGTACCTTATAGCGCAATTTTGGAAAATTTGAAAAGTAAGATTTTTGAACTTTTTAAATTCGAACAGAATATAAACATTTGATTAGTAAGCTGAGCGGAGGTTGTGGCACGGCAACCTTATACCACAACATGGATTTTGTGAATTTAGCTAATACACTTTATATTCGTATTCATATTTTAGCTAAGTAAATGGGCACTAGAGCCCTAAAAACCGGCTAGTTTCTTTAAATACCCTGAAATGTTTCGTTAAATTTAAGAAGGAGTTTCGAATAAAATTCAGGTGGCACTCAGATCCAAGAGTTTATTCTATTTCATTGTGCATAGATGTAATTATGATTTATAATGACGTAAAGGTCATGATTTAAAATTGTCCGAATAAAAATCGACTCAGAAAACCTACTGCCCACAATAAATTGTGAATTGAGAGAGAAGGCGTGAGTCATTGAACCTCCCTCACACCGTCACCTTTTTCGTCATATTTGCCCTGCGGCAAATTCGCAAACAACAGCAAACAGGAATGAGCAACCAGAACGGGCCGGGCCCTGCGTCATGATCATGAAGCTACCCGCCAAAATCTCAAGTCTCAGCTGTCTGATTGATGTCAAGTCAACTTTAGAAACTCTGAAGGACAGCTTTTATCATGCACGCGCAACGCTTCCATATAAAAATACATTTTACATACGTCACATTAACGGTATAAGATTAGCATAACAGGTCACTCACCCTTCTTGACACAGACGACTGAACTCAGATCCGAAGATATGATGCAAAGTGTAGCTCGTTGGACCCTTGACCTCTTCACAGATGATTATAGATAAACTATAAACTGCCGGAAGAACTAAAACAAATCGAGAAATTGTCGACTCCAAAGCAAAAGTAAATGAACGACAGACAGACAACTGACTACAAAAAAATTGAGTCTTCCGATTCCAATTCCAATGCGTCGTCGGCGCGGCGCTGCCCAGGAAAGGATGAGTATGAGACAAACAAGGCGAGGTACGAGCTACAGAGGAGGCTAGGCGTTGCCAAGAAAACAAGGTCTATCTTAAATTACGCAAAATATTTGTTATACAGTGCATAATTTTATACGCCATATTACGTAATTTCATACGTTTATTGGTAATTAATCCTAAAATTATCCAAAAAGTAGTATAAGTTGTTCTAAATTTGATAATTATATTTTAAACTTTGATCCTTCTGTCATTGCACTTTCGGCAACTACATGTCTCATTTGTTGGCTTACGAGATTACCAAGACTATGCATTAAATATACGTAGAGTTCAATTTTTGTTGCAGAGGGAATTGTAGAAATGTATTTTCGGGAGGCTTTATGTTACAGCCATACTGATTCAAGGATGAGTCATGCAGCTGTTCCCGAATTTTACGAAAAAATGACGTATTACGTAATTATTGCCGTAAGGGGTGCATAACTAAATGGGCTTTTGTTTAAAATTTTGAATAAACTATGCAAGATTCACCAGTTTATTTCAACATCTTAAAAAATATTAAACTCGAATTTCGGACTGGAACCGTAAGAGTTTAGTTGTGAAATATCTGAACTTGGAAATGACGTCAGGGCCATCGTGTTAGCAATCTGAAACAAGGAGCATAATTATATCCCTTAGACCACAGTTTCCAAAAATGTTAAATTCGAGGGAGTAATTATCGTAAGGATCCGGATCGGATGGATGAGCCATCTAACCTCTCATAGATGATAATAATTTCGTTTAGCCACCTTTAAACTCTTATTCGTCAGTTTTTAATGACCTATATGAAGCTGTTTCCAGCGAAAGCCAAGCATGTACTAATTAACGTTTAAGGTTAACCAAATCAAGTGTTTCATTTACGTAGCGCATTCTAATTTCTAATTTGTTTCTTCTATGAGCATTATAGCTGTTATCGATAATCTTTTTTCATTTGAAAAACAAAAAATTATACTGTTAAATATAGCTAGCTTGCGTTAATAATTTTTCAATTTAAGAATTAATATGAAAATAAAATAAAAGCACGAGATCTTTTTCTAGCTCGTAGTAGCCATTGAATGAAAGAGAAATTCAGAACTGCGACTTTTAGCGTTTTGCGTCTCCTTTCTCTTCAACGATTGAATTCGTGCCCTTGTGAGATAAAATCTGTACCATTGGTTTGGATTAGTTTCCCTATTCAATTGAATGGAAATAGAAGTGGGCCGTCTTTGCAGAATTGCAGTTCATTAGATAACACAACCGTGCTTTGTTGATATAATTTTTTAAGCCTTGTTGTGTATAGCGTTAGATGAGTCATCGAAGATTATTTTAACCTTCAAGAACTGTCACCTAACACCTAACTGGCTTATCAGGGTAAATCATACTTGCGTTCGTTGCATTGGCCAACGACGACGACGGTCAAAAAAACTGGGCCATCGATTTTTGATTTTTCTGGAGACAACAAACTGTGCAACTACAGCCTGAAACAGGTTTACTGCGCACTACTATTGACTATGTACTAAGGTAGGTATGCCTCTGACCTCTGATGGTACAAATTATCTCAAAATCTTTATTTAAAATTATTAAGGATTGTTGAGCGATTGCTAACTGCTAAGCTAACACTTTTATACGACATACGATCCGTGTATGTTGTGTGTATTCTTTTTTTTATGGAATTGAATGACAATAATGGCGCTTAGCGAGAAGCCATGTTTCACAATGGCGGAGATTTTAGTTTCTCGGTAACCGAGTTTTACCTCGTCAATAGTCAATCAATCACATTACTTATTGCATGATCAAGTAATGTGGTTCATAGCAGATAACTGAGTAAACGAATTAAAGCAGTTCGCTTAAAGCACGTGACGTGAGGGTGATAAACAACGGTAAGGGACTAATTGTCTTTCTGAAAAACATTGATTACGATAAGTCACCTTTGAGGCTCCTCGGAAACGAGTTTTTATAGTTTATTCTATGAAACGTCACTTTTACTTGCCTGATTGCTTCAATATTTAGTTGTGTCTTATATATGAAATAATAAAATGCTTCGTATCCAGGAAAAATACTCAAATTCCTGTACTCAACGCACTTTTTTTTTCAATACAATGAAACATTCTAGAGCTCAAATATTATTTAAACTGGAGAAATATAGAGCAGAACTGATTGTCTATATTTACAGTGACGATCATCGAGTAAAAATTAAAATTATGAAATAGTTTCGCTTTCATTTTCTTTGACTCGTAACTCGTACTTTCTTTTTCTTTTCATAGTAGATTTTGGCACTGGTTCAAAACTAGCTCAGTCACCTTTAGGTGTGTATAAACTCATGCTTACGAAAAAGAGCATCGGGAATGTTACCCATTAGCAGTTTATGCAAGCCTTTATGTATATTTGCCGACCTATTTCCGTTTCATTCTGGTTCGGGATTCTCCTCAGCAGCAGGAAGCAGAATCAGCGACCCGAGCTCGATCTCGATATCCTATTCTACAATAATACACCTTGGGAAAAGAGATGCATATATTCGACATTCCATAATGTCTGTATGTTTGTAGTTTCCGTTTCCGGTAGTTAGTAGTCCGGTAGGTAGTATCTATTTCTTCTCTATGCACTATGAGATGTTACGTGATACGTGACTCGGGGCTTGATTTTTGTCTGCGGGTACGAGTACGAGGCATATAACATAACGCAATGGACAATTATTTAGAAGGAAATTAAACTATTGGTTATAAATATTGTGAGGGCGAATGATAGAATACCATATCGCTGGACTCCCATCCATCGCCACCATCTCCCATCCATCTCCCGTTCAGGTTTTTTGATGAAAAACCTCGATATTTTGCCCACTTCTCTGGGCTCCGCTCAGGGTGCTACTAATTCAGTAGTGTCAACGTTACCATTGCCTAATAGTGCCTGTCTAGATCGGGATACTACAATCGCGATACCAATTTACCTTAAAATATCGGCCGTTTATACCTAACAACATTTATAATTTATTTCAGGGTTTCAAGCATTATGTGGCCGTAGTTCACTCCCTCCGTCGCTCTATAATGGAAAAACAATCGAATTAACTTCTTCGAATTTTCACAGTTCTTATTAGTTATTTTATTATTGTTCACTATAATTCCATGCGAACGAAAATGTACACCACTGCATACAAACGAAGTCATGGACCAGATCAGGTCAAGGAGCTCAGTCACATGATTGACGTCCATCATGAAGATTTCTTGGCAGCTGCAAGTCCGGAGAATAAGGCGGATGCTCTGAGACTAATGAGAGGTAAGTAAATCTAACAGGTGTACAGTATTTGAGAGTGTTTCCTGGAAAACATAAGACAAACCATTTTACACATTTTTTTTCCTTCCCAGGTTATGCAGCTCAATTCCTATATCAAGTTTCTCACGACCATAAGTTTCGATTGACAGAAACAGAGCGTGTATTATCTCAAAGTGTTGCCTCAATCGCTGATTTTGACCCTCGCGAAGCAAGTCTGGCATTCGAGAATTTGGCAATTTATGCGCACAATTTATTGGAACAACCGTGGAGAAGGGAGTTTCGCACACTTAAGGTAATTATCACTCATAAAAGCAAAGGCTATGATTTCGGTGATCGCGCCTTATAATTTTGTTCCTGTTGAAATTGTTTTTAGTTGACATCCGGATATTGGTACCATAATATCAAAGCCCACCTTCAAAATGCTCAGGAAATGCTTATCACACTTGGCTACGTTGGAACTGATGACTATACACTTCAACTGACTGGATCAGTAGATCCATTCATTCTGAAGGGTCTTTCACGTGATTGTTACGTTGCTAGTCAAGAGTGCCTGGTAATTCAGAGAAAAATGTCATTATTTTAAGTACTTGACACATGAATAATTTTGTTTTTTAACACAGATTCTGAGTCAGATCTGGGAACGTGTACAGCGAGAAATACCAGACTATCCACTTACTGTGTATGAAGCCTATGAAACTCGTAAAAATATACTTGGGGATACTCAAACAATTGTCACACACCTTATATACGAAGCACGGCAACGGCAGCAGAAGGCTCATGAAGAACTTGAGTTAAAACAGCGCTTTGCAAGGCTTCAGCAACTTGAAAATGAACAGAAGGTGTCTCGACGAGCTCAGAATCATGTTGAAGCAAAGCGAGCTCAACATGGATTTGTTCCCGTAGATCGCCTAATTGATGTCGACGACGAGCATACCGAGACTGAGAGAGAAATAGTAAACCGAGTTTTAAAGAATACGGAAAAACAGAACCAAGTCAAACAGCGAAAATTGTACAGCACAGCGGCAAATAGTGATGATCGATTAAACTGCTCATCCGCCGCATCCGCCGTTTCTATTTCCGGAAGTGATAGTAGTTTGAAAGAACTTGGAGAAGTCTTTTACGACTCGTTCCTACAGCAAGTGAACACGGATGATTCTCGTTGTGATAGCAATGTAATTAATCAGCTATTAGAACGCCATAAGATCAACGTGACGAAGGTGGATTCCGTCACTACTGGTCGACAACGGAAAGGCGAGACATCTTCAACACGCCCAACCTCAAAACCGGATCACTTTGGTCGAGTTTACGACACCCCGCCACCAATACGCCCTACATTATATTCCGTTCCATCCGAAAAGCCTGATGGAAATCGCAGTGCTGGAGATGTGCGAAGTCATATTAATGGATCCGAAGCAGAAGATGATTCTTACTCGCTTCTTCACGATGCTCCGACGGCGCCGCATTGGTACTTGGACGCCCTTTCGCAGAAGGCTTACGAAGCTCCAGGTACAAGTCATACTATGTCAACTTCGTCTTCATTTAAATCTTTGAAGCATCACCAAGACTTGCCCAAAGCAACAATAGCTTCAAATCAACCGCCTGCAGCCAATGGTGGGAACAGCATTCTAAGTAAATTCTCAGGCCTTATGGGGATTGGTACCAGATCTGAGAAGACTGAAAAGCCGACAACATCCTCATCGACCGTTGAGCGTGAGTCCAGGAAACCTACGGCTTTATCAAAATCAAGAGTGCCTGCCGAGACTGAAACCAAATTCGAGTCGGAAATGGATGACGGATGTTTTGCAAATCACAACTTTCCGGCCCTTGTACCATCCGTCACACCAACGTCAATCAAACTTCGAACAGCTCTTTCTGAATGATTCGGACAGTGATGAAGCATCGCGGAATACAAAAACTCATTCTTCAAAATCACATTACGAAAAAGAAGTGAACCTGAATACAAATACTGTGCACGTGAAGCAAGATCGAGACAAGGATATTGGGATTAGTCGTTCTCGTCCTGGTCCTAGCCCTTCTGAAGGAAGAAAGTCAACTCAAGTCCCAACCAAAGTCGAGCCTTGGAACTGTATTCATTGTACCTTTCGAAATGAACAGAATGCCAGTATTTGTGAAATCTGTTCAAAGACTAAGGACCTGGTTTTGGATATCCTCCCTTCCCCTGTACCACCTGACTTGGATTTCAGTGATATTGACGGTCCCAGCCCTACCCCTATCGTGGACAAGCTGAATGCAAGTGGTGAATGGACTGAAGTTAAAAGTTTCAAAGATAAGAAAAATGGAAAGTCTAAAGGTCAACCTGGAGAGGTCCGATCCTATCCTTCCTCCTACTATCCAACCAAAGTATCCACTGTGAACGAGACGGATGTAAAAGGCAAAAATAAGGTCAAGACTTAACGGGTACAGCAGCAGCAGCGGAAGCAGCCGAGAAAGAGAAACAAGCCAACATGCACTAGTCGAGTGTCGTAAATGTACCCTCCTGAATCCGGCCAGAAGTACCCACTGTGAGGCCTGCGATGAAAGGCTGACTTATCACGAGTACGAGGGAACCTTAACGTAAACCTGACCTTTGTTAGCTTAGACACCAATGGTTTATCAATTTAATTCATAAACTAGAACCTAATTCAATCCGCAATCTACCTGTATTAACCTCTATGCTTATTCGTAATCATAATAGTAATAGTAAGTCCGAACCGAATCAATGTTATAAAAATGCATTAATTAGCTTCAGTATAAAAATGTGCTGTGCTCATGAAAAATGTGCATTTATTAAATCAAACCGAAATGTTAAACGGCAAATGGCAATCGATTATCGTTACACTGTAACAGCGTTGAAACTATTGCTAGTAAATTGTGTATGGAGCTAGTAAATCGTCATAAATGTACAATTTCTTAAACGAAATCTGGATAGTGTCCTTTCTACGCATCATGTGTCCGCTCTTGTTTAATGAATTTGCCTGCTTTAAGACTTCCGTAAAGTAGCCGGAATCGAAATTGGTAGATTTTCCGTAATTGTGTTTTTGTGTGTGAAATGCGCCATGTGCATTAGCAAGGGAAGTTCCAGTTGCAAAAGTTTAATGTCATCTCGTAGATCACCATTCGCAATCCGCACTCAAGATCAGTAGCTTCTATAGAGGTTTGAATTGCGAGTATTGCTCGTTGTATTTATTCTACATTCAGAACCTGAGATCAGCATTCACTATGACTCACAAATTCACATTTTTTGCCGACCGAATCTGCCAGACTTGATACAATAGTTAAACGATACCGAGGTACCTACGTCGACCACTGTTTCACTATACTAGGCTGACTATCATGCATACGCGTAATCGAAAGGGCAAGTTTTTACTAAACCGAAGGTCACATTACTACAGATGAACTTGAGTGGACACGTCGGTATGAATATGTATTCTTTCTGACAGAATAACTAGGTATATTAGAAACTGACGTCAAATATCTAATTGACAAATTAGTGTTGCAGTGGATTATCATGCATACGCGTAATCGAAAGGGCAAGTTTTTACTAAACCGAAGGTCATACTACTACAGATGAACTTGAGTGGACATATCGGTATGAATATGTATTCTTTCTGACAGAATAACTAGGTATATTAGAAACTGACGTCAAATATCTAATTGACAAATTAGTGTTGCAGTGGAAGATGAAATTTTTAGTCCAGTCATGTCCATGCCGCAAGATTTACATTACTACATATCTACAGCAGTTAATCCGAATCCGAGCCGCTTTTAGTTCATACAGGGGAGATCTGTATCACATATTTTATACATATTATTAGCAGTCGATTTTCGAAACGATAATTGGTATTACAGTGTAGATCACAAATCAGAAGAAGAACAGTTCGGGAATAATTTGTATACATAAGTACAGATACAAAAGTGATTGTGTGGAGTGGATTCACATGTTTGTTTCGTTATCTTTAGCATCCCTATAACTTAGCATCTCACTATTGTTCTGAAGTGTTCAAGCCGTCGTACAATAGCAACTGATTACCGGTATCAAGAATGTGCCGAGACTCAGTGGACAGTGGATTGTGCTTCTGAATAATAATTGATCAAAATATCATTTATTCAAAGCATACAATAATAACAGTTATGAGATTATATATATAGCGCAGCAGGAATGTGACTGGGGACATTGAAAAACTGGACTTTCATTGACGAGCCTTCCAAATGCTTGGCATTTAATTTTAATTTCATGCTCTATAGCTACGTATTGTCACGAGGAAGAGGTTGAGAGTCAGAATTGCACAATCTATTTAAAGACAACAGAACAGAAGCTGTGGTTTACATTGACAATTGACAACCTTATCATTATTGGCTTGGCTGACTATTGAAACTTTGAAACAATAACTGGAACTACAGTTAGGTATTAGATAACGCTTGGTCCAAGTNCAAGTTCCATTCCGTTCCATTTCCATTTCCACCTCGACAACAGATTATATACCCATGCACGATACATATGTATATTTTTACTAGTTCTTTCTCATGGAATTCTAGATGCTGGTAGCATTTCCCCTTAACTAACCCTTTTGTCATAACATGATTTTATTGACTTCATGTGAATGTGCATGTTATACGTGAACAATTCGGAATGGGTTATGAGTGATATATGATTAAGTCAGTTACGTAGTTACTCGTGCAGGTGTAGGTACTCTAAAATTAAAGTGTCAACTTTTTGTGATTACGAGTGTCAGGCGGTGAATAGTCAATTATGTCATTTATAATTTGCCTGTTCTGTTGAAGATAACCGTAGACAAGTTTTTAGCATAGTTTTCAGTAACTGTCGGTCAGTAGGAAGTGCTTCTAACGTGTTCGTTTTTAAAACATTCAAAATGCTCTTCGCATTTCTGGGATTTATCCTAACATCCATTTGGGCAGCACTTTTTCTTGGGTACAAAATTACTCAAGATGTATTTCCAAATGGTACGTTTTTAATTGCATACTAATTCTTTATTTCATAGCTTTACATATAAATAATTGAAAACACGCGTTTATCTTGTGAAACGTCAATGATTCTTGCCTGTTCTACTTAAAATATTTCTATTACACTACTATCTCTAATCTCTAAAACATTACATGTGCAAATTCGAGGCCTTAAAAAATTCCTGAACCGTATTGCTCTAAGAAATTGGCAAAAAATCTTGCCTAACAAGTTTGGACAATACACGGCACAGAATCCGAAAACTACTTCCGAAACTGGAATCATTGTATGTCCAAAGGAAACAGCCTTGGAAGAGCTTGTAAAGCTTCAAGGGCCGAACGTGAGCAAATGCAAATTATTACTACAAAAAATCAAACATTAGCTTTAAGTCAGTATTCCGCACATTTAGGATCACGATGAATTGGAATTCTACGCGATTGACGATAAAGGCAATGGATGTGTGGTTAAAATGCGGCGGTCCTATGCCGGCATTGTTACAGCTACGCTATACCTAACGGTGGACGGAAATCAATATTCAGGTGCTTTCATGTTCAATTTTACAGCACGAATTCAATTATTCTGAAGCATATGCAATTTCAGAAGTTTTAAGTTTAAGTTCGTTAATTAAATTGCAGTTTCCAGAACAGGCAGAAGTTCGTCTTCCTTTGAATTTACATTAGGAAACTTTAAATTAGAAATGGTAGAGCCCATGCGAATTTGGAGAATTTGGTATAATGGACCTCTAGAGTAAGTTTTCAATTTGAAAAGTTTCAGGAACGACTTGCGAAAATAAATAACAAAAATTAACTACTGAACGTTTAGATGCAACAAAGATGGTGACGCAGTGCATGCAGTCATTAACTTCCTGTAAGGGCTTAATAACAAGCAATTTGTAACACTTGTTTAATTTAATGAAAAAAAATTTATTG
>VNWX01003314.1:0-10484 GCA_009869905.1 Ceratophysella communis | reverse complement strand
GTTTTGCATGCCTGTATTGTCTGTAAATAGATTCCAAGTGATCTTGCTGCAAAAATTACGGGCTACTACCACGATGTTTTAATGCTGTTCAAGAAGTTGAGGATAACCGGTTTCCTTTTTGGGATAACGAATAACATGGAGACGCTGTCGTCCGTTCCGTAGTCGGGCATTCAAGATCGTGTGGAAATATGGAACTAGATATAATTGGAGGAAGATATCTGGTCCTACCAGTATGCGATCAACTAATTTTTTTCTATTTCTTCTGTTTCAATCCCAGAAGATATTACAAACTGATCAAGCAATGAAGCTAAAACCGGCAGTAGTTTGCAAATACTCCAACTGTCAACTGTAGAGGCTTTTTTGTCTTTAAAAAAAATAAGTTTATTACAGAATAGGGAAGCGCATGATTTTTGGAATTCTATTTTGTTACACATTATTACATTGACTGAAAATACTGCTAAAAAACTCTAGCTACACTAACCTTTCAAACCTCATTCTAACCCTGTTTTATATAATTTTAACACACATGCCGTTTTCACAGCAAAGAAACTAATTTCTTCAATACCAAGAAATTGGTATTCCTAATTTTCATTTCTACAGATTTCATGGAATAATTAAATCCACGCCAAGATGACCAGATGATTCCTAACTAATTTCTTCAATACCAAGAAATTGGTATTTCTAATTTTCATTTCTACAGATTTCATGGAATAATTGAATCCACGCCAAGATGACCAAATAATTCCATTTCCATATGAAAAGTTTGTCTGGTTCAGGTAGGCCCCGTTCAGATTAGACTGTTTCAAAAAGTTTTAAAATAATTTAGAAATGTAGCTTACAAGCAAGGTAGAACAATTACGTAAAATCAAAGACTATAATTTTGTAGGTACTTACGTTCAAGCAATCAACGTACCACCATGCCCCTCGGTACTCTTGAGCACAGTTACCGTTTGCCCAAGCATCATTATCCTGATCACGCGTTGTAAATCGAGCTCCAGAATGAACTGAGAGAGAATCGCCGGCAGTTCCACTATAATTCCCAATTGTAAGACGGTACTTTTCTTCAGGGCCAGAGATTTTAAATATATTGTAGTTTGCATATGCTTGAATGTTACTCCAATCCGTCAAAATTATTCGTAATTCATTGTTTTGAGCAGTACTCAGAGTGACAAGGTCTCCTAAGCCTAGATTCAGAATTATATACTATTAAAAATTCCAATTTGATGGTTCAGTGTAATTTAAGTTACCCAAAAATTGGTCAGCACAAGTACTCCCAAACCCTGTTTCATATTCGACCCAAGACAAATCGAAGGATTCTTGCTGTACACTGTATTTGCCACGCTGCATTATTGTTGTCCAACCACCTCCGTCTGTGGTCATATCGCAGTATACCTGTGATCCATTAATTTGGATTAAATACGTGTAACTTTATTCCTGGAAATGAAACTCACATAAATAAATTTATTCGGTTGTTGAGTTGGGAATATCCTGTAAGCACCCGACACGGCATTCCCGGCAAGCAATATTTCGACACAGTCCCGCGGTATTCCTGCATATTGATTTCATCAAACAATAGTTATTTCTGAATACGGTTTTTTGATTTTTTTTTTCAATTTAAACAGATGCAGGCTTACTCTTAAAATTTTCATATTTTTCCTTAACGGACGTGTAAGACATCCATACTCCGTCCAATAGAATACTTCCCATCGGATTGCGAATCTTGATTTCCGTTGCACACAGGCCGTTGGGCACACAATTAAGTGGTCCAAACAGGTTCCATGTCGTCGGCTAGGTAGGTATACATAGGTACAATACATAAATATTCTGAATTAAGGGTTTCACACAAGCAAGTATTTAAGCGCTTTTCTGATAGAAATTTACTCACAGGTGTTGTACAGGTTAGGCTATTGTACCACCCTGGGGCAGTGAAAGTCTTGTTTGGGCATTTTTGTTTCCAGGTATCGACATTAAAAAATTCAAATCCATTCAGAGCTAGGAACTGATCTACATAGTGATTTTCGTATCATCAACTTGTTAACGTTCGTCTATCGATGAGCTATTTTGTACTTACCAAATTCTCCAGCATATGGATCGGAAATAGAAAGCCTATAATTTTCCGTTGAACTGCCAATCCAAAATTTCTTAAAAGCTGCATAGTGGGAGAACTGCTGCCAAGCACAATAATTGTATCCACATGGCTGTTGCAACAAATTGTAGGACAGGCGAACCTGTTGGTCTTTTCTTGAAGTCAAGGCAGTTAAAGCATCCAGTCCTATCCAAATATACCACCATGTTAATGAAATACATGTGAACGGTAATTCTTCATTTTGACGCTTTTCTAAAGGGCTTCCATTAAAAGGGTAAATAATTTTAATCTCAATTTTGATACCTATCCAACCGTCGCCACAGGTGGATCCAAATTGTTTTGCAAAATTCGTGTCGTTCGTTTGAAAGGAGTCTCGGTGCGTTCCTCGCATGCCCCTTTGTTGAAGAACTGTCCAACCACCGCCGTCAGTGTCCATGTCGCAGTAAACCTGTAACGAGAATTGTCAGTTGTCATGCATTCATTTCTGTAAATTAGGGATCATATGACATTGAACTATTAATATGCGGATAAAACGAAAGAATGGTCAATGCTTACATAAAATCCTTCATTGTTAGGACCGTTCGGATAAATTTTATATGCTCCCGTCACAGTGAATCCAGCCATCAATAATTCATGGCAATCTCCTAAGCCTAAACAATATATTATTAGCTCATCATATGAAGAAAATCATATTTTCGATCGATTATATCTCCCATACCTTTCGAAAAAATTAATTTTAACACTTACGCAATGGGGTGACAATAGACGCTGTTTGGTTTCTACTGCTTCCAGCACTTCCGGGTGAAACAAATACGCTAGAAGTTCCATTCGTCGTATTATTGCTAGCGGCTGTAGCTACTGACCAGCTTGAGTAAAGGATCAAAGATAATACAAAAAGTGACATTTTTGCAATGATGCTCTCTGTAGTGAATGAAACTGCTGCGATATTTTGATAACTGCTGGCTGCTGCAAGGCATGTTTAAATACCCCCCACTATACGTGAGCAGGTATAAATTATCGGTAACCCGAATCAAATTTTGAACTAAATTAATGCAATTAGCCGTGAAGTAAAAATTAAATCGTTGGTGACAAGGTCATAGCATTATTCCGGAACAGAATATTTACACTTGGAAATCGAATTTGCATTAGAAAGCATAAAAACTGGATGTCGAGTGCATTTAAACCACATGCTTTTAAAAAATTCTAAGAACCTGACCTTAGACCAAACCTAGGAAGCTAATTTCAAATTCGTCTTACCAGAGCTGGTTATAATTTATTAACACAAACTCGAGCAGACTTTGTAATTGCATCGTTCAAGAATTTCTATTATGATCTGATCAGTGTGTGTGATGTGACCAATTGCTCTTGGCTCCCTGAAACATTAAGTTATTCCGGAAGACAATTTGTAAGGCGCTGTTCATGTTCATATACCGCCCTGGTGGCCTGAACGGCAAATTTATAATCAAGAGGTAATAGTAGTAAAAAGTTGGCTTAGGTATTCAAGATTCGCGAAGATAATCTTCATATGCCCTGTCCGTATATTTCGCATATTAATTTAATAAATAAAAATACCAAAAATCGATTTGTAACTTATCATCTCATAAATTGTTTTCATGTTTTCCTTGAGACAATCGCGTGTCTAGAGCTTAGAACAAGGTAATCTATTCCTAGTCCAGCCCTAGCATAATATTGCACTGCCTGGCACGACAGATAAAGTCGCACTGACACACACACGGGCACACGGCAAGAACGAAGAGTCTTGAATCAATTCATTACCTTCTTGGCCGGTGGCCGTGCGAAAGCTAAGCCACATGCCAGGCCGACTTTCTCCATACAATAGCATGGAGGTGAAAGCCAGAGACAGGAGACAGTCTCGCGTGAGTCCATCGATTTCAACACATTTTATGTGATTGTGATTATAGATCGACCATCGACCTAATCTCTATGAGATCGCCAATCTAGGAAATGATTGTGCCCTACATAAAAGTAATTTTTTCTCTAACCTATGATATGATAATAACACTTTTGACTTTTCTTCGTACCAGCTTTCTCCATAATCGAGCTATTCTCATACTTTTTTTGGACGCAGTTTTGTTTGTGCTGGTGAGCAAAGAAGAACATTCGCAAAATTTCCGTGCGTAACTACAGAAATAAATTAAATTCGAGAAGAATCGAAATACACACCAAATTTAGACCACACGTTAGTATATATGGCTCTCAAGCTTGACGAATTAATTAATAAGAAGAAGGAACCCTCACAGATTCTCGACTTGTCCAAAGTGAAAATCCGAAACAAAGAAGAATTCGAAAAGTATTTCGATAAAATACCGGAATTTAAAATCCGACCTGAAAAAGTAAGCAATGGCCATGGCCCCTAAATGTAGTAGAAATGTGACACAGCATGTCTGACCTAGCTACGATATGACATATTAGTGCATTGCAGTATTTTTACACGATTTATCGATGTAATCGCTATAGATCCGTCCTGAAGACGCTCGAGTCCGAGATACCGATTTTTCCTTCACCTCCAGCAAGAAAGAAGCTCGAAGTAGAGCAAAGCATGAATTCGTCTATGGCGATCCAGTTCCACTCAGCATGCGCTCAGTCCGCCTCGAAGACTTGGCTGCAGTTGACATTAGCTGGAGGATGCTCACAATGGCCCGACCCAAGAATAAACTAGAAGAAGACATTTTCAATCGAATAGTTGAACTAGGCAAACTTCGTCTGAACACCGTGCGCTATGAAGCTCAACTCCTGGCAGCTAATTCGGCAGGCATGCCCACCTCACAGGCAAATCTCATGAACCTTGGTATCGTCGTGTATAAGAATAAACGGGGCGGAACAGAAACAAAGCTAAAGTCATGCAAGGATATGCGGTGAAGAGCTTTGTACCGGAAAATGGTGCAAGGAATATCCTTATGAATCCTACACTCGAATGATGCTGGATAAAGATGAACTAGAGAAACAAGAGGCGGAGGAATTCGGAGGGCGTCGGCGGAAGAATTCTAAGGTGGTTGACGCCAAAGCTAAGGGAAAGGCCAAGGCTACAGGAAACGCTAAGCCTAAGCTAAAGGTTAAACGTAAGAAGCGCAAGAAAAAGAAGGAAAAAGCGAAAACGAGCGGCAGTGATGAGGATTGAATATGGCATGAACCAGCCCACGTATGGCCCATCGGTGGGCCATTGGCAGCAAAAATTCGAAAACTACTTCCCATATTCCAGATTGTCACTAAAATACAATTTTATTTTATTTTGTATCAATAGTCTTACTTAAATAAATCAACCACAACACAACTCAAGTCAGTTGATGGGACAGTATAATGATAATGATTGTAATAACTCGTATCCTGTAATATCTAATCTCTATAATTATAATAACTCATCTCTCCTTCGTAGTATGAATATACTTACACACCTAATTAACATAATTAACGTATTCCTCAATAGTTTCACTTTCACTCACTCAATGAGCAGAATTAGTTATTTTCAATTTAATTCCATAACTAGCCTTAGTCATTAGATTACTATTTAAATTAAATGTATTATTTGTGTTACTTAATACTCAAGACCAAACTCTCAAAATCTCTAGCTTATTATGGAACAACCCTTAGAATATTTCCCCTCACCCTTTTATTAGCTTAAAATAGGTTTATTCTAAGTTTTCGAATTTCAATCAATTGCCTTAATAAATATATTACTCTCAACATTCAGGCATGCCTTAGAAATTAATTATAATTAAGAATAGGACAAAAATTAGACTTTTTTATTTGATTTTCTTATTATTTGTAGTCTTTGCATATAGTTTTCAGCCATGTCCGGAGACAAATCCATGCTCCTATCATATTAGAAGAGTAACGCTTAATTAATTGGCATCTTGTACAGAACCCTGACCCACCCCCAACCCAAGGTATGACTATGACTAAAACCCAAACCCAAAATAATTATATAATTGACTATTATTTCCAAATTAAATCCACCGTAAATTTCCACCCCAAAAACTAAATTTTCAGTCCTTCTGACACCATGGAAATTCATCTTGAATTAAATGCTTAATTGCTCGAGTCATTTTCCAATGGGTCAGGAATAAGGAAAACTGAAACTAAGAGTTGTAGCACCATTTGAGTTATATTTCATTGTATAGGTTGTCAATTTATGCACCTTCCAACTTTGATTGTATTATGTTTTTCGTAATTCTAGACCCCGTTTACCCCAACCAAAAAAAATTAAAGTAAATTAAATGGAGAGCTCTAATCTTAAGCAGAGAGCAAAACAGCAAAAACAAACACTATTAAGTTAATTATTGGAAAACAACTAAACAGGGCAGCTCCTTCCAAAAATCAATTCTTTCTTTAGGTACATGTGCACGCGTTGTCTAGTTGTAGTTATATCAATAACTGAACTCAACGTGAATTAACTAATCTTAAGTTCTAACAAGCTAGCCTAATAATTAATTAAAATAACTACCAGAAACTCAATTATCATGAGCTACAGGGCACCTACCTACATAACTAACAAGCTTATGGAATTTAGCATTTAGCCACCAATGAAAAGGCAAATCTCAGAATTATTAGAACCATAATATTTAGACGACTATAAATTCAAAGGTATCAAATCAAGCAAACATTATTTACAAACAGTACGCCGCCTTTTCTACGTGGTTAACGCCAAGCTGCAATTGATATGTATTTGGGGTTGTGTTAATCGATAAGAGATCGATCTTGATTGTAAACTCTAACGAATCAACCGATTATTCTACTCACGTCACAAATCAATTTTCAGCTTGTCGTCAATGGTCAAAAGCCAGACCAAAACACACGTGAAATACGACTATTTATTTTGCAAAATCTCGTTATTCCAAAAACCCTAAACCCCATACCATACAAACGCACTTATTAAATGGAACAAAAACAACGTTAAATACTCCATGGGATATATTCAATTCGTGTTTTTTATAAGAATACCACAGACTGGTTACACTTCGTCACAGAAGAACTGTCGAGGGGAAAAAAACGGGAAGCCCAAATTAACCTATAAACCTGAACCCAATTTAAATATCTAAATTACGTAATTTAATTATACTTCTAAATGTGATAAGTAAAGATTATGATGAGTGAATGAATCATTTTTTTGTGTGATGTGAGCAAAAACTGGGAAGGTCAAGTCAAGAAAATACCTTGAATTTGCATAAATTGAAGTCTGGCATGCTCAACGTTACGGTACTCCGACCCCGGCAACAGCATGAAATTCATTGCTTGCTTGCAGCCAGTAAACCCAAGAGTTGATTAGGGTAAAATACTTGACGTCGTTTGCATAGAATATCATATCACATTAAGTGTGTGCCAATCTACTTAAAAATTGTAAAGGTAAGTACTTTCGAGCATCCGTGTCATTTATGAGTGTGTGTGAACAGGGAACACGTCGACAACTCATGCACTCACTGATAGGGAGTATCAATCATCAAACCCATGCAATTTCTAACTCGCTTTGATAATTTTGGCAAGCTAAAGGTATGTATTATTGGAATTGTTTGGAAAACACTATTTGCATCAATTGTGGAAGAGTATTGAAAAAGGAATGTCATGTCACATTATGATTTGCTTTCTTTGTACAAGGGCTTTGTGTGTGAACAGGGAACACGTCGACAACTCATGCACTGACTGATAGGGAGTATCAATCATCAAACCCATGCAATTTCTAAACTTCAAATATTATAATTTTGGCAAGGTAAAGGTATGTATTATTGGAATTGTTTGGAAAACACTATTTGCATCAATTGTGGAAGAGTATTGAAAAAGGAATGTCATGTCACATTTATGATTTGCTTTCTTTGTACAAGGGCTAAGGGTCTATGCTCATTTTAATTCTGCATCGTGAGAGAGAATGAGACATAGGGGAATGTAAGGTTATTACTAGTTATTTGTATATTAGGCTTTTGGAGCGAAGGTTTGTGGGATAGAAGAATGGAAGAGGGAACTAACTGACACGATTATGGGCAGCAGAGTTTACGTACTCAGGCCTGGTTAATGTATGACCCTTGAAAACAGACTTACAGCGTTTGAGTAGTGATCGAAGCAATTCTGCTTCTTGTTCTAAATTTTGAGGGTCCTTCTCGTAATTATGAATTGTGCTGTATTTAGACATCTGATTGACAGTCTTCAGATAAGAATCACAAGAAATTTGAAGTCCAAGTCCAATTCGTTTAGAAAAAGATTTGATTGTGAAGGAGTGAAAGCTGTACGGTGTTTTTTCTGAAATTTTTAGTCCTTGCGTGCTCGCTTCTTCTTGGCACCACGGGATTTGGCTTCTTCCCAAGCGTCGGCTAGAATTTCAGAAAAATTAGGCGAATTAGCGAATATTTGAGAGATCGCATACGAGAATTTTAACATTTCCTATCTATATGTACTTACATCCACCTCCAAGCTCATCAAAAGCAACATTCTTGGCAAATTCAGGCTCAGCAGCTGCTGCACCCTTCTTGCCCTTAACTGGAGCCACAACTGGTTCCGGAACCGGCTCAGGAGCCTTCACTTCAACCTTCTCAGGTTCCTTCGGCTTCTCGACTTGAATCACCGGTGCTGGAGCGACTTTCTTCTTCTTGTCCTTGGCTTTCTTCGGAGTTGACTCAACGGAAGAAGGAGAGCTTGATTTGTTTTCATGAACGTCGACCTGAACTTCAACCTTGTTGTTTTGGAAGTCCTTTTCTTGCAAGACATTGCTGTCAGAGTCGCTGTTTGATGAATCCAACTCAAGTTTGCCCTTGTTCTTATTCATCTCAGAAATGACGTCTTCAATTCTTTGGGGTTTTCCAGCCTTTGGTGACTTTGAAATAGGAGCATCTTGGGTCTTGGTGGGCTTTGGCTTGTTCTTGTCTTTGCGGGATGGGGCTTGAATCCAGTCGCCTATTTGTAAAAAATATATATAATTAGAATTCAATATAACTTGATATTTCTGCATACGGTTTTACAAATGCTAAATATTCAGTAGTAACTTTAGCCAAGGTATTCATACCTCCTTCCAAATCCTCGGCAGGCTTCTCAACAATTTTCTTCTCTTTCTTACTGCCAGCAGCCTTTGGAGTTGTAGCCGGTGTCTGGACTTGAGGCTTCACGTTTTCCTTATTCGTCACCTTGTCAGCCTTGGTAGCCTTATCCTTTCCTTGGACTGGGTGGGCATGTCCATTGGTAGCCGATTTGTCCTTCGCTTTAGTCGTAGCCTTAGCACCTCCAGCCGAACCGTTAGCAGTCGCAGACTTTGGTTTATTTTGCGTACTCTTGCTCGATTTACCGGAAGATTGCAAAACGGCCAAATGCTGGTAGCTAGGCTCCTGGGTTTGCTGGAAACCAAAGATGTAAACGAGGACTGCGAAGACCACTACGCCAATAACAGGAAGGGCGAGTTGTGGCTCGATAGCGGCCAGGATGTCCATGGCGTCAGGAAACGAGTTTCAGATTAGGTAATTTCTAATTAGCGATTCTGAATTGGGTAATCTATAAGAAAAAATGGTGCAGTTTTTCTGAAATAAAAACAAATATAGAGTTATTGTAACAAATAATTGCTAAATGAGGCAACAACGGGCCCGCGTCACGCACTGCGCACATGCAAGGCACATGTAAGTCCATCATGTATTAGTGTGCTGACCTGGAGAAAGTGGGCGTCAAGTGCAAGGGGTGGTGGTTTGAGTACGGGAGCGTGTCACCGGGTCATTCGTCCTGGAGAGGGTGGTCGAAGTTGATGAACATACGGTGTTTCCGGCAGCCTGGTTCCAGATTCCAGAGCGCTCAGCGACTGATGTGATGGAGGAGGCGACGCTCAGATGGACTCCGCTACGAGCTACGACTACTGCTACTTGCTGCTGACTCCGCTGCTCGACCCCTGTCCACACGGCTGGCTCCAGTAGTACTAGTGCTAAATATGTATGGTCAAGAGCAATAAGGACACGGATTCGCCGTCTCTTGATGGACGTCACGTCACGTCAAAACTTGGCCGTATGTTCTTCCACTCAACCAACAGCAGCTCTGCTACCTGTTGCTCATGAACCGTATTATCAACTCAAACCAGACTCTTGCACTCTGACAAAAAATCGCCGAATTCGTTAAAAAAAAATTAGTATAAAAATTACGAAACGCTATTGGATCTTGGATCGAGCATATGGTTAAAAATAAGGATCTTGGTCGAATATGTTTGAGCAACAAAAAATAATATACCAAGTTTTTTTTTACCGAGTTTACAGATCCGTAATCCGAAGTTCCGGTTTTTAGGAATCATTATTTTCTAAATAATTAAAGCTAAGTCCTTACTTGTGATTTCGACTTTAGGAGTTATGATTAGGATTAGGAGTTATGATTTGGGATTTCCTAGTCGTATCCATACTTTTCGAGACAAATTTAAGATTTTGTCGAA
>VNWX01003313.1:0-10486 GCA_009869905.1 Ceratophysella communis | reverse complement strand
ACCAAAACCCTTAGAATTTTGAAATTCAATATCTCTGTAACCAGTAGACCTAAAATTACGAAACTTTCAGATTATTTGTTCTAATTTTTTGGAGAATTTTTACACACCACTTTCTAATTAGGAATAAAGAAATTTATTTCCGGTCAATTAGACGGATTGACATGGAACACGCCTACTTGCTTTAATATATGGAAGTACAGACCAGAAATACGAATCACTCGGTGAAGTAAAAAATACTCTGCTTCTTGGCATAAGTACGAAATAGGCTTGAATATTGACTGTATATTTACGCAAATTCACAAGAAAGAACACGATTTACAAATTACAAATATTCAGTTGTGCTCTACTTCTAAGCTACTAATTTTTAACAATTTAAATTATACATAAGTAATGACTAAATTGAGTACAGAGGGCGAAACGTACAGTAATCAAAGAAGGCTTCCAGCTTTGGCGAAATACTCATCAGTCTGATCCACAAACATAAATAATTAACACTCAGGCAGACATAGATAAACATTCCATATAGTATTATCAATGTATCCGTAATAGTGACTTGTGACGTTTAGGAATTGTAATCCGACATTCTAGACATCTTGGAACAGGGGGGTTATCTGTAAATTCATAAAAAAGGTATCATAAAATAAACGTTTCAGAGCGAAATAAATGTGTGCATATCCATATTTTTTAGCAATTCCAATTCTTTACACTCAAGATCAGCAAAATCAAAAGACTGGAATCTTGTCCCTGGGAGTACATATCAAATCATCGTCTAGAGTCAGCAATACCTATAAAATGAAACACGAATGGCATTCCATTAACTTTCTCACTACCTACAAAATATCCAATAAAAAATTGAAAAACAAAGAATTCAATTCTTGAGGTTACTAACCATATACCAAACAAAGAGACCAATTGCACTGATGGCGTGCCAAATATCATGCGTATCATAGAACCGCAGAATAAGGCATTCCCGGTTGAATGTTCTTGATTCCGCAGGAGTCATTTGCCACGAAGTAGATTTTTGTAGAAAATCGTACATTCCCAAACTCCAGAATATAATCGTTAAGATTATATAGCTTAACGGTTGAAACAATATTTTCTCCCGATGCGTCAGCTTAAAATAATTAATAATTAATCATTTACAAAACAGATATTTGTGGATCCTTATCAAAGTAGCACAATACTGGGCAATACCTTCATCACAATGTAGAAACAGGTATAAATAAACAAATTGGCCATAAATATCAACAGCAGATGCGAAGCAAAGTCTACAGATTGCCTGTAAGCTCCAAATCCTGCTATTGTCCAATTAGCGGCATTAGCAAGCAGAAGTAGGACCATTCGATCTGGGTATAATGGACAGAGGCAGGTTAATGGAGCCGCTAAGCAGTCATTTCTCCATACTGTGTAAACTCTTCGGAACAGCCCGCAGTCTAGAAAAATAGAATTGTTTTACTATGATCATTTATAACAAAGGTAAAAACAACTCGCTTCGTACCCAAACTCCATCGTCCAATGTAGTAAATTTGTAATGATAGAAAGAGACACAACAGAATATGCGCTATTGTGAAAAACGTCCAGAAGTAAATGTTTCCAGCCATTACACCCAGAACTCCAATTAAAACCACAAAGGCTAAACCTGAGAAGGACATGTACCTGGAAAAAATGACACGATTTAATGTAATATAGTAGACCCAATACACCTATCTCTAGAGCTCATTCTTATGTTATTTACTTACGCACTCGCGTTGACATCAGGGTGCCGAGTTTGATAAATTTTAAGAATACACATAAGGGCAATTACATACATGAAGCATGTATCTGCAATGAAAACCAAAATATGAATACCATGAAGACATAGTTTATTAAAAAGTGAAATTTTTAAACGTTTAAATAATATTTTACCAAATTGGAAATTGGACTCATTAGGACAAACATGGTAGCAGGCACTAAGGAATCCTTCCATAATGAGGGCAAGACCCATGGCGTAAAATAATCCAAAATGACGAGGTATTCCATAATGCTATTTTAGCCACAACAAAAACTATATTTCAATCGCTTCGATTATTGAAGCAATTTCAAAACTTCACGACATTACCGATTCAAAACGAGGATCTTGGATAGCTAGTCTTTGATGCATGCGATCTCTGCGATAGACCAAGACAAGGAATAGAAATCCAAGCATGATGTAGCCGATGTTGGAGTAGACATGATTGAAGTCACTCAGAATCCAGAGCGGATGAGAGCACAGATAATTGTAGTAGCACAAGTCTTCATTTCCCGTCGTGTGAAGAACCTGCAAGTAAGTTGAATAGAATATTATCACCGAAATTGGAATAAATGCTTTTGACTCTTAAACTCTAATTTTATTGCAATTATTAACCTACGTTTTGATATGTGAACACAAGTTGAACAACCGGGAGAGCGTAAAAAATGGCAACAGTAATTAGAGTCCACAAGTAGAGCTGAGACTTCTTAGCTAGAACCCTCGGGTTCTTCTTTGCTAATTCCGCGACAAATAGGTTCTTCGTTGTTCTGAAACAGACCATTAGCCATGTAACGAGTAAAGTTTGTGCAGTGCACTGTATTTGAAATGAAAACGGCGTGAGCTAAATTACCGGAATATATCTTTGTATCGACGGGCATCATGTAACATATCAACCTCGGTTTCATCTACAGATGAATCAGAATCCAACAACCAATGAGGTGCCATGCTGTCGTCTATATCACGGTTTCTTGTGACCGATCTTTCCGGAACTCGATAAACTGGTAAAGGTTGCCTCATTGGTCCGGCAGTAACTGGATCTATTTCAAGTTCTGGAACAACAGCGACTTCAGCATCAGCATTCACTGCAGCGCCGGCAACTGAAATCGCACCAGGATTTGCATCAGGTTCCGCACTGGCATCTTCAATAGGAAGTAGCAATCCTGGTATGTTCCTAAACCAAATCACTTAATATTTAATATCGCTAGGACCTGAAATATAAATATTTGAATAAATGTGTAAACCTACTTGCAAGAATAGACACAGGAAATAACAATCGAAAACACGTAGAATAAAAGGAAAATTCCAATTAATCCAAATATGGCCACTAGGTACTCTGTATATGTAATTTTTTCGTTGATCGAAAACGAGATTTCCTTCCTTCTTGTGCTAATGAAATTGGTCGAGTAGGTTAAGTTTTTCCATGAATCATGGTGAAGACAGCGAGAGTCATCGGAGTGAACAACAAAAACGATGTAGAATCCGAGGGGAAATCGATCCCTCTGTAAGATAATTTATGAAATTGGTCGAGTAGGTTAAGTTTTTCCATGAATCATGGTGAAGACAGCGAGAGTCATCGGAGTGAACAACAAAAACGATGTAGAATCCGAGGGGAAATCGATCCCTCTGTAAGAAAATTAATGCCTTACAGTTTTTTATAGTATAAGTTTCTACGAATTCATTATACTTGTTTTCTAGAAGCTTTAAATTATTTTTTTCCAGTGGTAGTACAAGCCTTAAACATGAGGTCCTCAATATGCTCATATAGGTAACTGATCTGACAGCGACTTACGCGAAGCGTCATCCCGGCTTTCGTGGACATTGTTTGCCAGTATCCCTCGAACTGAACGTTACTTTCTTCATCGAATACCGGGCACTAACCATATATCAGTCAAGAAATACCCGTTGTCATTATCCACAGTTAATTTGAGTAATAATTTCCAATGCTTTAAATTCTTTGACTATTTACCGTGGAGTTCTGAACTGAAACGGTCATACATAATTGTATCCTGTGACTGAACCTCTAGAAGGACATATTTTGATGAGACTTCGTGCGGAAACAAGAATCGGTAAAATCGAGGCGAAGGTGGAGAAACAGTTGCGTTGTAACGATCATCTAAACTGTACATAACTAACGAGCTTAAGGCACAGCAAACTACATGCATACATACATTTTTATATTTCTCCTTACTTACTGCATTATAAAACTATTCCTCTATGGATACTCGAAGTGTAAATTTCGGGTTCTTCGGACTAGCAGTAGATACAGTTACAATTATCGAAGGCTCAATGTCATTTTGGCCGTCAGCACCCTCAATTTCACTGCATAAAGTACGACTGGCTTTGTAGTATACTTTCCTTTAAAAAAAAATGAGTTTATACAGTTCAAAGTTAAAAGATCTCGAGCAAATAGTAGTGTATAATACGTAGAAGTCAAACTAACTTCGATGAGGTTTTTGACTGTTGCGGCAACTGCCTAAGATAGCACAGTCCTTTGCTGGCGAACTACAAACATGATCGGCCAGTCTGGATCCTGGTCCTCGTCACAGTGGGCATGAACTCGAATGTCGCCATTTTTCTGTACAGTAAAAAAAAAACTTTAATAGATCGAATCCTCGTATAGTATTCGATGCAGGATGTCGTAAACGACAGGCATAAAATAACTAACATGGATTCCAGCTCGAAGAAGAGATGAGTTGAAGGAGTACTGGTAAATATATTGCACTGATGAATTGATGGATTTAATGTAACTTTGATTCACAATTCCGCGAAGCACAATCGGAGTGATAGTTGGATTCTCCTGAGCGTGTCCTCGATGGGATGACTCACACCTTGACTCATGAATATGAACAAATAGGAACAATAAAATTGAGCAGGCCAGTAATTGTGTCTTCCACGTAAAAACTTCTCGCTGATTCCTCAAGTCCGTCATTTTTCAGCCGTCGTACTCAAATAATTTTTCAATTCAGTTACTGAGACCGGTGCATTTTCAGCTCTTAATGGTGCAGTTAGTGGCAGGCGCTGAGACTAGAACTAAACAAAAAGAAAAAATACAGGAAATGGAAATTGATATTAAACCGGGATTTCAAAGTCACGTTTATACGCCTATAAAAAGGTTAGAAACATTATTCTAATATGTATGGGTTGGATGTTGGATCAGGTACTTTATCGTAGGTACTATAGATTCTGTCACTGTCCCAGCTTCGAGAGTAAAATAACACTCATTTCGTGTCGAGCCTGATACTAAATATAATATGAAATCAGTCTGTCTGAATCGTAATGCAATTACACTAATATCAAGGCGGCCTAATTGTTCTCACCTAATCATGACGCGACAAACTCTTGGTTAAACCAAATGTCATCCCAAATCCGAAAGAGCAAAAATCTATCACACAATGTATGGGGTCTCTAAGCTCGCAATAAAATTGTACAATGACGCCAATGGTAAAACACATTGCTTTTGCTTTGCTGATATTGAAAGTCTCACCAACTCCTTTTCTATTCCAATGATCTACTTTATTGTATGCAAGGACAAGGATACTGAACAAGTCACTAAAATTAGTCTAGTAGTTTGTCTGATTCTCGTACTCGAACTCAAAAACTAAGAATAGGTACAACAAATGATATTCGTAACTTTTCTGTAAATTTTAGGAATACAAAAACATTCTTACACTAATCTGTACGAGAAATGAAATTAAAAGTAGAATTATCAATAGACCAGTTTAATATTTAGAAAAAGTAGTAAAAGCAAAGAAATGTTCACGGTGATCCAACAGTATTTGAATCGAAGTCAAGCCGTGGCGCAAGTTCAGCGTCGCCATCTGAAGCATTTAACATGTTCAAGGTAACCTCCGATCCGGATCTCATTGTGGAAATTGGTGGCTTTGGCCTAGCCAACTTCTGAGCCGAATTATTGACTCCTCCTAGTTGGGCTAGATTATTAGTAACCCCTGTTGAATTGACTGGAGTCGTCGGTGTTGTAGCCGGGGTTGCGGGAGTTGCAGGAAGGGCAATCCCAACATCTTCATATGCCTTTTTCTTCAACGCGGTGCGTATCTGTGACACCGTTCGAGTTTTAATACGCTCCGAAATCTGATTCAGGTCATCACCAAACTGTTTAATGCAAGACTGGAGCATTTCAATTTCTTCATCGGTCCATTTGCTGCCAACACCTGATTCATTTGAAGGATGAAGTTGCATGGTCAACTCCCCCAACCGGTTGAAAGCTGTTCCAGCGGCAGTGAAGATTTCCCCAACTTTGTTGGTTGCTGAGCTCATATTGGAATCTCTGAGGTAGGTTGGACATAAAAGTTAAACATTTTCGGAGTTAATTTCAGGCTCATCTATTTTTCGTAGTTAGGCTTAATTCTAATTAAAACTAGTGTCAAACACGTTTCCTCATTCGTAAGGCATTATTTATTTAAATGCATAGAATAAACATAATTGGTTAAGTTTATAATCTCTTTCGCTTCCTTATTATTTCATATCTTAATTAGTGCTGGGCTTCAAAATACTGTTAGCGAGTCTAGGCATCGCTTCGCTAGGTGGTTTTCAGATTGGAGATTTTGAACCTTCAACCTTACTCATGATTTCCGTTTTACTGGTTTTATACCTGTTCTGCCTGTTACAGAATTAGAACCAACCCTTTTGCCTAGTTTTCAAATCATTTTGTGGTGCAAATCGTATACAGAATTTCCAGTCAAGCAGCACATTTAATAGTGAATTATGGGTAGGTATGTCTAAAGAGCTGTACTTCTAAGCCTTCTAAGCTAGGAACTAATTTCATTTTATGAATACCGTTACAAAAGATTGCCATTACCAAATAAAATTGCTTACCTGAAACTGAGAAAATTGGTTGATATTCTGTGTCTATACCAAAGTATTGGCTAGTGCTGACAATGTACCTAAACCAGTGAAGTTCGGAGTTCAATCGAGCGGAACCGGTATGAATATTCCGACCAGACCACCGCAGGCAGAGCAGTTACTAAAGTATAAATTAAGTGTTGGTAATTATTCATACATTACGACTGATTAGCATTAAGACATACGGCATAGAGGATTGAGATTGAATGTCAATGCAGGAAAAGCTCAGCGCTCAGCAAGGTCACAGGTTGGCTTGGACCAAGCGTCCCCCATCAATTCTCATAAGGTTAGGTTAGGAAAACACACGAAAAGCGCAAAAGTCCACCCGCAGCACAAGGAGCATGCCGAAGGCATGCGCGTGGACTTGGAAAAATTAAGTGCGCAGTGGGGGACGCCTGGTCGAATCCAACTACTTACTGCAAACACAAAGCTGACAGTACAGAAAATAAAAAATACGACTTTCAAAATAAATTTTCTTTACGCTTTCAAAGCATTTCAATCTAGCATCTTGGTAATTTTTTTAAAAATCGGTCTAGCTAATTTGACTACGCTGTCAGCTGACGTCATTTGGGCGAATTTTCCTACACCCTTGTCTTGTACTTTGACATAAACTTAGGACCTGTCAAGGTTTAAGGCATTAACGCCTGGGCATTATGCGTACGTAGGAACGCTTACAGTGATCTGTTGTCTTTGAAGAATAATCTCGGATGTCGGATTTGCAAATTTATTATACTCCCCTCCTCTTCTTTTTAAACAATCCCCTCAACAAAAATCAAACCCAACTCAAAAATGCTCAACCTTCAACTTCAACAACAATGACAAATGACAAGAAGTGTCAAAGATGAAGGAAAGGAGAGATTTCGAATCTCAATTCCAATCCAGAGCTTCCCGCGCGAGCAACGCAACGAAACCCATTCTCGCAAACTTTAGTCTCTTCAAAGAGGCAGTTCAGGGTGCAGGTCAAGCTCCATCCATCATCCATCCAGCCAGACTCAAGTCAAGATCAACTTTCTTGACCGACATTATTCTAGGCAGTATCTCATTGATCTTGAGTCTCCAAAGTGTCATGTAATGTCAAAATGGTGAACTTGGTTAGCTTTATACATAGATTTTAAAGTAGCTTACTAGATTTTGAGCTGAAACAAACGCAAATCAATTTCAGTCAATAGAATTTCGCTGTCTCGCGGATACGCTGTTAGATGTGCATGGTAGGAAATACATTTGGTATGCTATGAATTCAAACTCTTGTATTTGAATTCTGTATTTTAGTAACCTGTCTAAGCATTCAAAATCGCTTTAACTGGACTGGACTGGATACTGGATAAGAACGAATGACTGATATCGATATATCATCCGACGAAAAACAAAGTAAATCAGTGGAGGTTTGCTACAACCAAGCAATTTGTTCTATTCGTTTTACTTTACCTAATCCATTATTGTAGATACACACGGTTTTTATATATTTTTTGTACTCACAGAGAAGCGATATCGAATCTTGAATTTTGAATATATATTGTTTTAGGTAATAGCGAAAATAAAATAGATATACTGCATGCATATTACGGGAGAGCATTAATTCCCCGGATTGTTTTCCTCATCATCTGAGCTGAAGTCACTACCATCTTCGAACTGTGGGATTTGTTGTTGTGAGTAAATCTCTCATAGCATCCAATAGAACAGCAACGCTTTGATGGAGTCCTGCAGCCGCTCCCGCTATTCCTCCTTGAGCTCCCGCAACATTACCAACATCTCCATTGACTTCCGGTGCGGCTTCATTGAGCTCGTGTCTCATTGCAGCAATTTGGTTTCTCATAGCAGCACCACCCACTCTGAAGAATCGTTCACATCATTAGAGTCATATATCATAATTTATAGAGTTGGAAGTATGGATATAATACACTTAAGATATTCCAAAAGTCTACTAAACTCACCGGTGTGGCTCTTCAACTTGGTTATTATTATTTCTCATTTCGAACAAGAACGAACGAAATAGTGCCGACAAAATTCCGCGCTGTTGTGGGGTATCACCACTTCTAGTAGGTGGCAGATGTTGACCTTCCGCGTAAATATTTATACCATCTGGTGGCGGAAGGGGATCGTAGTTCAAGATCACTTCTTTACTCAAATCCTGCGTTGAAGTCAATGTTTTTAAGAAGTTTAGTACGGTTGTGAGCAGCGTTTTTACTAGCGCATCCATCAAACAGGAATTCATATTATTATTATGTACCCTGGGTAAGTGAACGGTGAGCTCCTTTTCATCAAGTATAAGAACGTGTCTAATAATATTTCTCGGAGTCCCTTGATAGCGACGCCGCCGCTTGGAATCATAATCAACGACCCTAGGATCTTTGGCATCAACCTTGTCAAGTACAGCATTTGCATTCCTTTCCAGCCACCTTAAAACCGCTTGATCCTTCCAGAGGTGATGGCTTCTCCAAACGTACAGATCACAGAGGAGTTTAAGTGATTCAGTTGAGCTACAGAAACAAATGAATTCGAATGTCAAGAAAAGTTCTATCCCAAATCGAGCAAAAAAGAGGAACACTAGAAAAAGAACAGTGGGAATTGTGAGCACCCACTTACCTGTTTTGAGCAACCGAGTTGAAATAACTGTGATTTCGCACTCTAGAATCACACTGAATTCCACACTTCTGTAGAAGCGTCAAAAGTACAGCAGGAAACATGAGAATTGAATACTGAAGGAGGTTGTCACTGCTTCTTCCAAATTCCTCCTTTTCGGAAAACGACAGCTTCTTGGAGGCACCATCACCTTTCTTAGATTTCACTGACGAACTCACCCCAAGGTTGGTATCCCCATCAATAGAGAGAAGAAACTGCGACAATGCAACAGAGTAGGCCCAATTGGGCAGTTGGGAAAGGTTTTTTCTGGGCTCCCAAAACTTGTACAGGTCACAAAACCACTGGCATTCTCCGGCTTTTATAGCGTAGAAATCTAATAGCAGAATTACACCAAGGGGGTCGTTGTCTGGATCCAGGGATAACAGTCTCTTGCACAATTCTAAGGCACACCGGTACGTCGAACGCAGACCAACAAAGGTTAGGTGTTTGAAGAGCAGTATGTGAAAGGCTCTGTCGAAAAAACCGGTAAAGTAACAAGTTATCTTATCTGCAGATTTTTAACTGCAGAGCATACCAGTGCGAAATATGAACTCTTAAAGGATTAGAATACCTAGATTTTTCAAACAGTGGTCCTTTGAAAAAATATTAAATTGCAATGTTATATTAATTACCTATTCTCTTGATACTTATATTCGAGACGGCAGTTCGGAGAGGCCATATAGAATTTCGGATGAGCAGCGGACTCCATCGTATGAATAGCCAGCTCGATTAATTCAGCTGCGACTTGTTTGTCTTCGCCAGACAGCGCTGATAACTGGATTTGGGAGTCTACGTGATACGGATGATTCCGAACGATGGTCTATTGAAAAATACAAGCATTAGTCACCTGGGTGAACGGTAATAGTATATGGGAAATAAAATCTATATACTTACCACAATATTGTTAGGGTCAAAGGTATCTACAGCTTTCATAAAAATCAATTGAAGTTCTTGGTAGTGAAGATCATGGTGAAATTTGTACTTCCCAATCCCATTTTCGTCTTCACTTATAAGTTCCATTGATAGTCCTATCGAAATAGAAAGTTTGTGCAGTACTGTCAGGGCAGCTTCACAGGTTATTTCAAATTAATCAAATAAAATTCGATAAGCTTACCTGTTCCAGCACCTGTAACAATAGGCCATTTTTCTCTTGCTCCTACGAGCTTTCCTGGAGATCTGTACCTTCGATTGCCGGATGCTCTGCGGAAAATCAAATAGGATTTTAGATAGATTCCGATG
>VNWX01003312.1:0-10488 GCA_009869905.1 Ceratophysella communis | reverse complement strand
ATTTGGAAACGAAAATCCCCAGAAATTTCATAATGGTAGACTATGGAAAACTGGTCAATCCTAGATTGCCATTACTCCTATCCCCACTGTCACTCGTCCATTTCGTCACCGGTCATTTACGAACCGATCGAATCGCTCGACGAGTCGCCAACTTCATTTTGTTCCTAATCGAAGCCAAGTCTTTATCCGGTCCAGAAGACGTTCGCCTTATCGGCCTTAGCCTTGGAGCTCACGTGGCCGGTGCTGTTGGAAGCCATGTTCGATCGGTGACTTCGAAAAAAATTGCAAGAATTACTGGGCTTGACCCATCACCTCAACTTCCGGTTCTGAGCTTTCTGCTAGACCCAACGGATGCAGAATTCGTTGACGTAACGTTTACGAGCTTCGGAGCAGTTCATAAAAAGCGCCGACGTGGCCATGTGCAGTTCTTCATTAATGGCGGTGGGGGAATTCAGCCTACTTGTCCTAACTGGTTTCCGTTTATACGTAAGTAAATTTCAAATATTTTTCTTCAAAATTTCAATACATATAAAAATTTGGCCCACGAAATTTTATTTTTTAGAACCCTACTGCGGACTACGCCCTGGCCCCTGCAGTCTACGCCAAATCCATCAAGAACCTCCAGAATCCCACCAGAGGTTGTAGCTGCTCCCGCCTATTTTGCGGCTCAAGATTTGCATCATCGACGTCGGCAAGCGGCTGCATTGAGCCAACAGTTTTTGGAGAATACGTTCCCACCAAGTATTTATCGATTAAGCCAAAAAGCCGATCTTATTACATTTCCCTGCGTCATATCAAAAGCCGTTATTTACCTTCTCTCTTTGGTTTCTTTCTTTATAGCACACGAGGGAATTTCTACGTTAATTTAAGATGACGCTTGAAACCGCTGGAACTCCGCTACCTTATTTGTCTCTATCAAACAAGATCTAATTGGCGAAGCTCACAAAGACAAGATGCTGCTGAAAGAAATTAATGAAGATGAAGTTCCTCTGAGGGAAAACAGAAGTCAACTAACTTATCGATGAAATACCTCATACCTTCGTCTCTCAGGGTAAATAAAATGCGGTGAGCTCATTAATTCCGGCATTTGGAATTCATAATATTGGTTTAGTCTTCTGGCGTCATACTCGAGAAAATGAGCTAAAAATATCTAAGTTCTATGAAACCCTATTTTTGAGCCTTCGTTTTCATCGCAGTTATTTATCGGGTATTGCAAAATATCTATCCAAATTTTATTTGGGAAATATTTCCTTTTAAAAATTGCGATTCATCTAAAAATACCGCACAACTGCTGATCATTAACGTGGAATGCGTGATACCGCTTGCTTGAAAAGTAACGAGCTGCATAGAGGCAACATAATTTAAACTTTCGCACGAATTAACTCGAATGACATTTCCGTGTCCGGGTGGATGTCATTATTCTGGTGAGCAGCGGTTCTGAGGTTAGCCAAGGAATAATATTCGACAGTCGACATATTTATAAATGCTAAGACAGCGACGCAGCACATTAGGCAGCGAAGCTTAAACTGAGGATCCTCTCATGGACCCTTTTTCCAGTGAAAACTACGCAGAACAACTAGAAGCGTCTTCTTTGAAGTGTTTTTGCTTCTTCTGAATGTTGAATGGCAAACCCGAAGGAGCACGGGAGAAAGCACAGGTTTAAGGAAGCACGTCTTCGTTCATTCATTTGGTTTAAAAAAGGATCTCGGTCATTCGGGTCTCGCTCATTGGGATTGCTTGTACGAGACTCGGTAGCGAGGTCAGAAAGGCAGGGGAAGAGTTGTCGCAGCACCAAAAACCAAACCAGACAAGAAGGGCATAATGGTAGTGAGCCCTTTGAACTTCCGTGCCACAGCGCAGACCTCCCTCATTGGAGAATCTAATGTTAGAATTCCAACTGCAGCCCACGCAAAGGTGCGATTTGGCGTAAACGCCAAAATCATGGAAAAAAGATTGTTTGAGCTAATAACGTCTATGACGAGGTAAATAGTGATAGCAAACTTACTCTGCAAATTCTTGCATGCAAAAATACAAAGACGTAGTAATGCAGGAATACTTTTTTAATTAGACTTCCTACGCTTCTCTGTGAGTAAAGCAATCCAAACATAAATGCACTCAACAATGAATTACATAATGAAGACTTAAATATGTGCTAAATGCATTCAATCAGACATTCAAGTGAGCAAAACGTTGTATAGCATGCACGTCATTTTGTCAGGAGTTTGAGCAATCTTCCTTAACTCGTGTGAATTGAGCTGCATAAGAGCCAACAGCTCGCATGTGCTGTCACCAGTCCACTGTCCGAAAAAAGGTCACGTTCACGTGTAACCTCAAACATGAGGAGGGGGGATCAATTGTTCTAACCTGATTCCAAAACTTTTTTGGAAATAACTTAATGAGTAGAATGTGACTGCGTGCCGGTAATGGGATTTAAAAAGGATTTTCTCAAAGGACAAACACTAACGAGGCCGAGGAGCTCGACAAAGTTTTTCACATGAAACGTCGTAGGAGGAAGTCTGAAGTTGACCCCAAATCAGGACAGCCTGCTCCCACCCGCACAATTCCTGCCTTGACAGGGCAGAGAATTCATTCTGTCTGTTGACCCGACGTGGAGGAAATAGATCAGAAGTAAATAAATGGCTCGCTCCTCACCGCAGCAGCACTTTCTACGACGAAGCATTATAGTAGTCGCGACATGGAAGAAAGGGCTGAGATAAATAATCGTTTATCTCCACCTTAAGCTTCCAGAACAAGAGCCCACGTTCGTCTTCATTTGAAAAAGTGTAAATCGAGGGCATGGATGAGGAGTCAAAGCTAGAACGGAAATGGAATGTTTCAGAGCGAGAGACAGGGCACGCAAGAACAGACTCAACCAAGAAAAAAGAAGACCCGAAAAATACCCACAGTTTGCTTACTCTACTTTCTTCAACGCTGCCAACCCTTTCAACCCGAACTAGCACCCAAAATCCTTCTTTGCTCCCGTCTTTTTCCGTTGGACTGGACACAGAGTCCGAAAATTCGTCGCGTATTAACGCCTTCATCGATTTAGCTTTAGTACTAAAAACTCTAAGGCAGCTCCGTGTAAAGACGCCAATGAGACATGATTAGGTACATATCGATTTCAAATCTCACATCGCCCCAATCATCGAAATCGCTGTGCTAATTGCATGCTTAAAATCTCACTGGCATCAAATCCGACATTGTTTGTCCCGTTACCACCCGACCGGTCATTTAAGTTCGAGTTCCAGTAAAGGCCGTCTCAGAACGTCTTAACCTTTTAGACTTGAGTCTGAGTCTACGAAGCGATATGGCCGACAATTTGTAGTTTTTGCATTAGAGATGAGTAGCCAGGGCCAAAAGGAGAGCAGTAAATGGGGTGGGTGTGTGTTGAGCTGGAGAGAATAGAAGAAGAAAAGAAGTCCCGGGAAGTCAGTCAAGCGTAAAAGCGGAGAGTAATGCATGGCTTGCTGCAAATAGTAAATCTCAAAATCGAAGAGCGGATAGTAACCTCTACCGCTATTACGGAATCATCTCTCTTCAAAGAAGAACCCGCTTTCGAAACGGCATATTCAGGAAGTACGCTACACACAACATGGAACGATTCCGCCTCAGGCTCAACACGACACCAAGCTCCTGGTAGCCAAGAGCTACTGAGGCGTCTTAAAAATATGCTGGCATTCAGACAAGTTCAAATCCTTATTCATTCCTAGTAGTAAAAGCTACCTAGTCAATTCCGTATCTACCCTCCAGTACTACGTTAAAACAAGGACAACAAATTACGTAGATCAAATTAATTACACTGAAAATATACCATATATATTGCAAGAATGATAGAAATTTTACGCAAATTGGACGCCTACGCTGAGCGGATTAGGATTAGGATTCGCTTTAATTTTTCATGAACCTAATCAAGTTAAGTAATGTCAATTTGCATGTTGAATCCGCTTGTGATTTTAACGCCTACACAAAAATTAAACACAAAAAAATATTAGTCAACCTTCTAAACAAACTGATTCTACCAGATTCGAGCACGGAGTGGCTATCTATTTATTTAAAGCAATGCCGTATTTCTTGTTATTCATACTAACTTAAAATTTTAAAATAATTAAGTTGCCTCTAGTGCTATTAACTCAATTAAATAGCGTAGGCAGAACGGAGTCACTCATGAACTATTCATTTAGGTTTCGCATTAATCTTAAGTGCTCAATGCCAATGTTAACTGGCTTTACATTAAATATAACCTACCTATACCCCCCTTCTACATTTCCTGTTTCCTGTTTCATTCCAGGTTTCCAATGTAATTTAGCTTTATTTTTTATAAGTTAAACATGGTATCCTAATTAGTTACAAAGTCTTCTGCAAAACTTAACGTTAAACCAATGTTTGCTTCATATTACTTTTGTAATATGAGCTACATTGTCAGAGCAAATCCGATCCGGCTCTCAGCTATAGTCAACAAATATCCTAAGGTTAAGTGCCGCGTACTTAACCCAGTTACAGAGGAAAATTAACCACAGTCCTCTCCGCGAACAAGAATATTACTAAAAGACAAGGGGTTTTTGGTTAGTTCGGAAACTCATTAGTTCCACATATCTTGACATGACATTCTCTCGAGGTCCAACGTTCCAAGTCGAGAATCGCTGGATATTAGATTCTCAAATGTGTGGGTTGATATTCCCCTGCGGTGGAATAAGGTTTCGGTCATTTGATGCAAGCAAAATCGTTTGAAGTAGTGCAAGTGCGATTTTGCCGTCGCATATAATATTAACCTGACTAAAATGGCACGAATTTGATTATATATTTGCATGATGCTAGTTTTGCTCAATTTCTATTTGCTACCAAAAATCAGCGAACGAAGTTGCGAAGATCTTGCATGAACAGCTGTGTAATTTCAGGTCGGAATTCTTGGGGTCATTCATCACTCCCCTTCAGATGTGTGTGCGGAGAGTCTGAGCCAATAAAAACTAATTGACATCATAATCCTGTCAATGTGAATATCTTCTGAAAAGGACGGCCGGAGGGGCTTCGATTTTAATTTAAAATGCAATGTATACAACTCCTCTTGATTCAGGAAAATCAATGGGCGAACCCACCTTCTTTCCACCGTATCGTGCGATAGAAGAAAGCCTTGTGTGTACGTACAGGAAAACGCTCTGCATGGAAATGGCATGCCAAAACCCATCCATGCTATGGCAAGCCGAAGCTTCCTTCAACTTTCTCCGTTCGAGCTTGGCAGGCAGAGGGGTGGTGTACACAGAAGCTTTTGGCAAGTAGGACGGGGAAATACATAAAACGGGTAGAACCCAAGCGAACCCGGTTTAGTCTTCAGAGAGAATCCCAGTCGCATTTTTCACTCAAGTTCTTCTTGGAGGCTAGTCACTGGAAGTATCTGCTTGGAAGGCAGCTAAGTGTGAAAAGATTTGAGGGAAGGATTACCCTCGTCTGCTCAATTTCAAATTCAGAGTCTATTGAGCTATTTTGCTGTCTATTCTAAAAATCAAATTCAACCCTTGTCTGTTTTCTCCTTAAAGGGGAGAAATATATATATCGAAATAGTACATAGACTGGGTCTTTGATAGAGATACGAGCTCTTCAGTTCACGAGATAGGAATTCGAGTCCCTATTCAAACTATCTACTTAAAGTATGCAAAGTGAATTATGTGCAACAAACTCAATTTAACACAGGAATCTTATCTCCTCTGAAAAACAGTCTATTAGAACTTGTCAAGGCACTCGCTATTGTGGTCGTGTTGGGCTCTATATTGTTAAACATACTTTGAAACCTACCTACCCATCTACCTATTTCCGTCAAGCTTCAACTCTGCAAATTGTAATAGACAAACGAAAGCAGTAACTTTCGGAATAGAGACTACCGGACAGCAAAGTAGGGTGAATTGTTTTCTGCAGTTCCGATGAAAGTTAAGTTTTCAAAACTGTTTTGCAAGTGCCAACCGCATGAAATTGAAATGTTTTTGCATCGCTTGAGAGAAAGTTGACAAGCTGTGCGGAACTGAGGCTGAAGTGAAGTTCGATTTATCAAACGGAGTCGAACTTAAGAACTTATTCTGCTTTGAGCTGTGCAAGGTTCAACTGACTGGATATTACTTAAAACATTAGTAGCATCGGTCGATCGGAATATACTTAGAACAATAAGGATTCTGATAATTCTGACAAGCTAACTTTTGAAAATTACACGCAATACTGTTCGAAACTGTGAAGCTGAACAAAACGCTGATTTCCGAGCCTATTGTCTGCACCACCCTGTACAATATTTACAGCTCTACTAAACTGAACAATTTTTCATAATAAAAAATCGTGAATGTTTTTGATTGAACTGAAAAAGTTTGGATTCAAAAGAAGCTGTAGACCTCAGACTTCAAATAAATCAGACTCAAAAAGTTGGTTGATGGAAATCCATCTCGATCAACGCGGGGCCTCTTAGTCCAGACTCGTGTTCGGCTGTTTGTTGATGGAAGCTTATGATGCGGCGAGATCTCGACGCCTTCCGTACGTTGGCTTGAATTGCATTACTGTTCCTGGTTCCTGGGGAGCCGTCCTGCCGTGGTCTAGCTAGATTTCTGCTTCGAGTCCACGAGGAGCGAGACTATCAATCAGGACTGGGAAGTGAAAGTGGTTAAAGTGACAACTTTATTTATACAATGTGAGTTGAGGAAAGAAGGGCTACTGAGAGAAGAAAAGAGAATTTAAATAAACTGCTGGTGAATTTATTCCACTTCCGCTCGGATCAGACGGTAAGCCATACTTGAGGACTTCAAACAGCATTATTCAGCCCTCTGTTTGCAGCCAGCCTCCCATAGCAAATAAGAATTGTTTGTAAGAAGCCGAATCAAAGAGACTTCGGCTATGCCTGAGTATACCCAAAGCCGTTTTTCCTGGTTCAAAATTCAGGCAGCGAATTACCTATGAAACCTTTTATAGAATCTGCCCTATTCTACTATCGTCCTCAAATTGTTCGTGAATACTTTATGGAAAATCGTAATCGTTCTAAATATTTAGTCTGTGCTTTTAGCCTGTGCAATTCAGTGCATAGATCAAACAGATTTCGGTTGATGAGCTTTCTTTTAGGTTTATTCATTCAGATCAGAGTCCTGAATTTTGACCTAATAGTGCTTCAGTGCTAGATCAAAAATTTAATTTGATCTCGAACGGGGCATGGTGAGACAACCCCGGAAAATGCTATTGACCTAACGCTAAGACAGTTCGGGCGCTTCTGCTAAGCCATGAAGTTCGTTGACCCGAAATTAGCGAAATATTTCAATAACCCTTTTAGGACTTTCTCTTTTATAACGAAAAAAGTAGGTTATGGAGCAAATATCTAAAAGTTGCGAATTTCTGGCTCTGAATTGGGCTATAGCGACAACTGCCTTGAGTTCAGCCGACTTGAGCTGTACCTCTAACTCATCCCAACACGCCCAACTCCCTTCCATCCCAGTCAAATGTTATTGTTTTCTCTTTGTTGGAGCCAGAGAGTAGTTAGCTAGGAAGTAATAAGCCCATGACCGTCGATGATGACTTGTCTCGGAACGCAGTCGAAGATAAACGTAAAAGTAAAGGAGGGCCTAGGCAAATAAAACTGACTTTGGACTCTGGAACTGCTGGAGATAGGCTCCATTGGTTTTCACGAAGCCAATGGACCCAAGACCAAGAAACCCCAAAGCCAGTAGCAAACCTTTCTCAATTCAACTGTGTAATTTTTCGACTTTTCTTTTGGAAAATTTCAAACATTACTTCCTCTCTGCAGAGAAAGAAGTTTCAGAAGGGAAGCCGAGAGTTTTCCTAGTTCACTAGAACGGAAAAGTGAGCAGAGGGATTCTCACTTCGCACCCGACCACTTTCACCGAGCTTTCACTCTCCAGGGCTACGGCCAGGCAAAGCTACAGACAGGCCGTGTACACACTAGTAAGTCGGGCGGGCTAACAAGACGGCTCAGGCTAGGATGCTGGACATTTGGCTAACTTCTAATTGATCCTGTCATGGACAGTCAATCGGTCTAGGGTATTTCGGGTGTATTGGGGGAAAATTCGTTAGGAAACAATGGTAAAATTCGCATAGAGAACTCGCAAAACCCTCGTGCAGTTTCGTCTTGCTAGCTAAAATCCAGAATATTCAAGCATGTCGAAATATACCAATTATTGGTATACCAATGCCGAACACCCGCTTCGAATTTTCCGCGAAGAACCTGGCGATTTACTGGCTTTTGTCTAGCTGAGCTTTCTTCCTTTTTGGATCTAGATATGAAGTAGGTATAAATGAGTGGGGTGGAAGGAGAAGAAAATTGCAAGTTGGGTTTATATCCGCTCATTTCCGTCTTTTTCGACTCAAGACTTTCTCTTCTGGGGCTTTCTCCATGAGAAGAGCAGTAATGCTCCGTATCGAGCTTTTCTTCTTCGTTTATGTATTCAAATTTGTCACTCCTTTATCTTCCCGCACCCTGTCTATTCTTCCGCCTCAACACGGTCAGCGCTATCTTACCCACTGGCACCTGCCAGCCTCTCCGCTACCCTTATAAATCACGGTCACTCGCTTTTTCAGGCTAATGCTCGAGTTTCAAACTGGAACTTGGGGGAGATGCAATTTCTCTAACTTTGTAATGGTCAGTGGATCAATATTTGAATAGTTGGCTGAAAATACGGAGCATTCCAGATGTAACTTTTGCCTGCAGGAGCAACATATTCATAATAAATAATAATAAGAGTTTATTTGACATGGCAATCGCCCAATCAAGTGAAAGTTTGTTACAATTAGCAAATTGACAAAACAGAACCAAATTTAGCACTCATAGTATTAGTTGTGTAGTAATATTCATAATAAAACAGATGCAAATGAATTGGATCGAGCGAGCGGGGGTGGACTCTCGGCATAATTGAAATGTACCCCATAGCTGAGCACCCACTCTTAGCATGTCAAATGCAGCGTAACAAAGTATTGTGAAAAGGTCAGTGCGAAGCAGAATATTTATACGCCGCCCAGGGCGAAGGTGTGGGTTTGAGCAGAGATGCCCTGAAAATTCGGTGTTTTTGAGAGAAGTTTGGAGCCCAATAAGTAAACTCTCGGCAGGAAGTCCTTCCTTAATGAAGAGACAGTGTTAATTAATTCTCTTGTGATTTCCTCAAGCCTCCGCTTCCTTTCCTTCTCCTACGTCTTCTCACGTTCACGGCCAAAGATATACCTTCATCTATGTCGAAGTGTTGGGTGCTTTACGAGCCCGAGCTCTGATTCTGACACCGATTTATTGCTAAGAAAACCGCTAATCAACCTAAACTGTAAACTTGTTTCTTAGTCAGAGTATATTGCTCCATCAAAAGTTCAAAGGCCTGATTATTTTCCAAGTATATACCTTCATCTATGTCGAGGTGTTGGGTGCTTTACGAGCCCTGGCTCTGATTCTGACACCGATTTATTGCTAAGAAAACCGCTAATCAACCTAAACTGTAAACTTGTTTCTTCGTCAGAGTATATTGCTCCATCAAAAGTTCAAAGGCCTGATTATTTTCAAGACTTTCAAAATTAAAGCTGTTTGCAACACTTTCTTCGGAAAACTTGGGTATATAACCCATGTTGTCAACGTTCGACTGATAGTGACATATAGAACTACAAACTTAAATGTTTCCCGTCTAATTATTTTAGAATTCAGCCCAAAAATTAAAAACTGATATCGCAAAATAATAAAAAGTTGTACTCAAGACATATAAAAGCTAGCAACTTTAATTTAGTTGAGACGATTCTAAAATTAGGCTTGATTTTTTACACATAAATAAAATTCAGCTAAATAAGCTCGTAATTGTAATTTTTATGCGATGCAAATACGATTGGCTATTATACGTGTTTTCGGCTACGACATTTTCCGTATCTGGAAACTGGTGAAAGCAAGGTCCCAAGTAACCCTTCACCACGTTAGGCAACTAGAAAAGTGTTAGTTAGCTATTCAAATGCTAGACGTTTTTTCTAATTCTAATTGAACAAAGAGGCTCAGAGGAATTCTCTAAATTTCATACAGTCTAGACTGCAGACAGTAGCTGCAAAATTAAATGAAGCACTCAGAGCTCAGAATTCCATTGTAATGTGTTAGACCAAATTAAATTCTTCCCATCCGTCAAAACCCGTACATGATTTCCACTCTATTTTTGTCACGAACAGAGTTCAAAATCTCTAAAATCGAAACAATGAACTGTCTTAAACTCAAATTTAAATTCACTTCCGTTTCCGTCATCGGAATAAATACTTAAATCATGGTTGAACGCAGGAAGCCCTTCCTCAAAGTTTAAACTTTGAGCATTTGTATTTGTAATAGATTTCCAAATCTTGTGTCAGAGCTAATTTGTGAGTACAACCAAACTTAATGCTTGAGCCAAGAAACTTTTCTGTGTAGAACCCGAATTAATTTAATTTCAGGATTTCCAAACTATTTAAACTCGGAAATCCGCTAATAATTCAACACTTTCTCTGGATTAAAACAAGGGATTTCCT
>VNWX01003311.1:0-10488 GCA_009869905.1 Ceratophysella communis | reverse complement strand
AGAGCTTCGTGTAGCTCTTGCTCCGTAACTGCAGCTTCTCCTGTATACCAGGCAACTAGAACGGGGTCCCTTCCATCTCGTAGAGCTCTGGCTGCCACGACCACATCGTTAACTCCTTCTAATTGCCGAATAGCCGTTTCAACTTCATTCACCTCCACACGGTGACCTCTGACCTTGATTTGTCCGTCATTGCGCCCTAAGAGCTGGAAAGTTCCGTCAGGAAGGGTTCTTGCTAGATCTCCTGTGCAGTAGAGGCGCTCGCTTGGGCGGAAAGGGTTCTGAAGGAACTTTAGCTTGTTCAGATCTGGGCGATTGAGGTATCCTCGACTAACTAGCGGGCCGCTAATGCACAGCTCGCCCACGACACCCGCCGGTAGCGGATTTAGGTTTTCGTCCAGAACATAGAACAGGGTATCCCCAATAGGGCGCCCAATAGAGTGGCGGAACTCTGTCATTTCCAAAAACGAAGCAGTTACAGTGGTCTCTGTTGGTCCGTACTCGTTGATGACTGGGAAGTGAGAGCCGCAGGCTTTGACGTCAGCCCAGGCGGCTTCTGTCAACATTTCTCCACCCATGACGAGACGTTTGAGCGTTTGCACAGGGGCCCAGTTCAGAAGCTTCAAGTACGATGGCGTTCCACTCACGTGAGTCACTCCGTGGGCTACCATGAAGTCAACAAGGTCGACTGGGTTCTGGAGCATCGCTTGCGACGGAATGAGCAGCGTGAAGCCGTGCGTAAGTGCGAGCCAGATCTGGAGAACGGAAAGGTCATAGGCGTAGTTGGCGAGTTGAAGGACCACTTCCCGCTCCGTCTTTTCTCCGAAGTACAGAGGAGCCATGGCATCCAGGAGGTGACTTACGCTCTGATGCTCCACTAGGACCCCTTTCGGGCCCTCCCAGCTAGTTCCGCTTGTATAGATGACGTAAGCGAGATCGCTAGCACTACCCACTACTGGAATAGTTGTGAGAGTAGATTCAAGAGCTGAAATATCTAGCAAGGCGACTCCCACATCATAATCCATAACCGTCGCAGAATCATGGACGATCACCTGGACGGAAGAGTCCCTGATGATCCGTTGCCGCCTTTCCTGTGGATGGAGAGGGTCAAGGGGTACGTAAGCTGAGCCAGTCTTGAGAATGCCCAGTATTCCAACCACGGTCCAATGGCTTTTGCCAAGCACTAGCGCTACGCACCGGTCTCGCCCAAAGTAATGCCCACCCAACCCAAGCAGATTTGCCGCCAGCTTGTCAGACAATCGATCGAGCTCAGCATATGTCAGCTGGGTGTCGGGCGTGACGATGGCAAGGGAATCGGGATGAAGGCGAGCCGCTGTTTTAAACCGAGCCTGGAGAGTAAGTGAAGAATTTACTGTGGACTGTGTTGAAGGCGGATGAGGTAAGCTGGGTAGTGAGCAGAGCTGGACGGTGCTGTAGAGCGCTGTGGGGTTGTCACTGAGAAGGAGAACCAGTTGGCTCAAGACGAGCTCGAAAGTGGCGACGAGTGTGTCCACGGCGGATTCACGAAAAGACGCCGAGCTGAGCAGCGTGATGCTTACGGTGCTGAGCGGCTCCTCTCTGACTGTGAGCATGAGCGGGAAGTCGAGCTTCTCGAATACCTCGATATCTATTCGTCCAAAACGCTTTTCCCAATCTTGTTTCATCCCTGGGAAGTTTTCGAAAATGAAGAGAGACTCGAAAGGCCGGACAGAGCGAGATTTCGTCCGAAGGATTCTGGCAGCGCTTTTATCACTGAGCTCCAGAATAGCAGTCTGAGTGCGTGTTAGTGCTTCAACCACCGTCAGTTTGCTCAGCTCCGTGTGGCTCAATATCAAAGGAAGTGTGTTGATGAAGAGACCCACGGCTGTTCCTATTCCAGGACTGTCAAGCTCCCGCCCAGACACCGTCGTGCCTACCACAGTAGTGGGCATACGGAGGAAAGCCCGAAGGACTCGGTGCCAGCAGAGTTGAAGGAGTGTGTTCAGTGTGAGACCGTTGGCCGCTAACACACCGAGCATGTCCGGTTTGAGTATGGTAGGACGCAAGGTCGTTTCGCGAAAGGTATTCAGGTCCAACTCGTGGGGAGGAAGGTCAGTGAGTGAAGATAAATCTGGTTCATGAAGAGCATCCACGCCATTCGCTTCCAGGCTGGTGCTTGCACGCTCTAAGCACTCCTGTGCGTTAAAGTACGCCAAAGCATGTTCCTGTGAGATCTCAGGGGGTTTCCCAATTTCCAGGATTCGGAAGTAAGCCTCGTGAACGTAAGAGAGGAGAATAGAAGAGCTCCAGCCGTCGAGCACGCCGTGATGATTGGAAATGAGGACGGAGGTCTTATCACCGCGATTGATCAAGTGCACTCGCACGAGACTCCCTTTCGCGAGGTCGAAGTACTCTGCCCTGTCACGCTGCCGAAATTCGAGTAGCCAATCAGCCTGTGTGCTCTCAGTTTGAGCAGAGAGGTCGGTGTATCGCCAGTCCAGGTCGCAGAACGCCGCTCTGTCCACTACCTGTAGAGCTGGACCTTGTGCCCACTCAAATTTCAGACGAAGACCGGGGAACTGGCTATAGGCCCAGCGCCAGGCCGTCTCCAGTGCTTTTGCTACAATCGGGGTGTGATATGTCCAGAGGGCTTGAACGGCGTAGGCGTCGTCTCCAGCTTCCCGATTCAGGTACTGGGTCAGAAATCCCTCTTGCAAACTGTTGGCTCGTCCCATCCACTCCACGCGCTCAGTCGAAACTCGCGCCACGGAGTGAACTAACGCTGGGGAAGACACTTGGAAGCCTTCAGCGTAGCATTTTCGGACCAGTGCCTTTACGCTTTTGCACGTGAGAATGTCTTTGACAGAGACGGAATGGCAAGATAGGCTTCTTAATTTTTCTGCCACGAGAAGAGCTGTAATGGAGTTTCCGCCGAGCGTAAAGAAATCCTGGTGTATGTCCACGTGAGAGACGCTTAATACCTCCGCCCAAGCACTGGCCACGACCCGCTCTACCTCAGAGACAGAGCCCTGGTCAGGGGATGCTGATGACGTGGTTAACTCGGGCAGCGGAAGTGCTTTCAAGTCGAGTTTTCCGTTCGGCGTGAGCGGGATGGCGAGGAGACGGACGAAAGCGGAGGGAAGCATGTAAGAGGGCAGCGTGTCCGAAAGGTGGTCGGCTATCGAGGACGACGCTAGCGGCCCTGTGCTCACGTAGTAAGCTACCAGCTCTGCGGCTCCGTCTCGCTCTTTAATTGTCACAATGGCGTCCGTGATGCTCGGGTGGGCTAGCATGCGGGCTTCAACTTCTCCCAGCTCCACGCGGAAACCACGAATCTTAACCTGTCCATCGTTTCTTCCCACGTATGCAACTTCTCCGTCGGGAAGACGGCGAACAAGGTCACCTGACCGGTACACCCGGCCCAGCCCCGTCCATTTATCACAAATGAAGTGCTGTGCTGTTAAGGCCGGCTGTTTGACATAGCCGCGTCCCACTCCTGCACCTGCGATCCAAAGCTCACCAACTGCGCCGACAGGGACGAGTTGCTCACCAGCAAGGTCCACTACGAGAAAAGCGACGTTTCGAATCGGGCCACCCACGGAGTTTGTAAAAGCAGTGAGGGTCTTGTAGGAACACACAACGGTGGTCTCCGTTGGTCCGCATACATTCGCCAGCGTGCAGTTCCCCTGGATCCGGGCAAATGCGTCCGCCGTAAGCTTTTCTCCAGCCACGCGAACGTGCCGAAGCGACGGAATATTCCTGAGGTTCATCAGCTTGAGAAGTGATGGGGTGCCGAATATGTTGGTGACGCGATTCTCGGTGCAATAGCTGACGAACGCCGTTCTATCCATCCACAAGTCTGAGTCTGGAACCACGACGGTGTAGCCATTGAAAAGCGCCAAGAATATCTGGTCCACGGACGGGTCAAAGGTGGTGCTGGCTAGTTGGAGCAAGGCCTCAGACTCGCCTAATCTGTCGCGGAACACTCGCTCCGTCGTGTCCTCCAGGTAGTTCATCAGGTTGGAGTGTTCGATTAGACATCCCTTAGGCTTCCCAGTGCTCGTTCCACTCGTGTAGATAGCGTATGCCAGATTCGTCGGCCCAGCCGGAACTGGCCGCAGGCGGGTTTTTTGATCGCCGTATCGCAAACAAGGTCCACATTAACGGCCTCTAAGCCCAGAAATGTTGTACAGCACTTTGAGTGCTTGAGCAAGAAGCGTGCGGAGATATCTTCCAGGATACCAAGGGTTCGTTGTTGGGGGAACATTGGATCAATGGGCACGTATGCGGATCCTGTTTTCAGTACTGCAACCAGAGCCACGATAGTCCAGGCGCTGCGTTCCATGTACACTGGGACAAGGCAGTCCGGACCAACAGCGCCCTCAAAGTCCTGCAGTAGTAACTGGGCCAGCCGATCTGAGCGCTCATTCAGCTCCAGGTACGTCAGTCGAATCTCATTGTAGATCACAGCCAAGTTGTCGGGCAGCCGTCTGACTCGTTCTGTAAAATGGTCCACAATAGTACGACTGCAGTTGAACGGGGGAAGCGGTCGAAGAAGCTGCTGGATCTCGCTGGGCTCTAAGTAAGCGTAGGACAGCGTGGGGTCAGTGAAGCGCCAGACAACGTTGTGGATTAGTGTGGTGAACGTGGCAAGGAGTCGGGAAGTCGCTACGGGGTCAAAGGAGGCGGAGTTCTGGAGCTCTAGTCGCACAGCGGTAGAGTCGACGGCGGCAGTTAGGAGAAGTGGGTAGTGCGTACGCTCGATGCCGGCTGAGTAGCTGAGTCCCAAACGCTGCTCCTCATTTCCCATCGGATAGTTTTCAAAGGCGAAGATGACGTTGAGCTCGAGACCCGTGAGCGAGCTGAGTTGAACTGAGCTTCGAGTATTTAGGTCCAGAAGGCGTTCCTGGACGTTATGCACGGCCTCTAATCCGGTCCACGCATCCATTTCTCGGTGGTCCAGTACGAGGGGGAGCGTGTTGATGAATAGGCCTACCGAGGACTGGATTCCGTCAACGGGAAGGTCACGGCCTGACACAACCGTCCCAACAACCGTTTTCTCCATAGACAGAAAGACTCGGAGTGTCCGATGCCAGGCGTATTGGAGGACGGCATTAGGCGTCAGACCGTGCTCGACTGTGAGCTCGCGGAGTTTGTTTACGAGTGTGCGGTCGAGGTTCTGGATCTGGGTCCTGGCCTCCCAGGCGGGTCCAGGCTCCATGTCCAGAGTGAGACTCGTCCAGTCTGGACTGCCTTCGATCCCATCCACGATATTGGTCCAGAACTGAGAATGCTCATCACGAGTTGCTTCGAGATATCGCTGAGCTCGAAAATAGGCAACGTCCGGCTCGAGTGTCGGAAGGGGAAGCTGGTCGATATAGGCACAGTAAGTGCTGTGGACTGCCGAGAGCAGAGTTCCCAAGCTCCATCCGTCGAGAACGCTGTGGTGAGCAGTGAAGAGAGCTGCAGGGCCTGACGGGAAGAAATTTACACGGATCAAGTGGCCGGTAGCTAGGTCAAAGCCCTCCAGGCGATCCTGACTGAGCCAGTCTTCCACATGAGTATTGGTTTCATGCAAGCGCCAGTCAAATGGCCCGAACTCAGCATCCACGATTTGGACGACCTTCTGGTGGGCCTGCCAGGAGAAGCGAACACGAAGCCCAGGGAAGAGAGTGTAGGCCCACTCCCACGCTGCTTTGAGAAGATCAGCGTCGATGCTCACGCCGTACCGGATTATTTTCTGTACCACGTAGGCGTCATCAGCTCTCCCTGTAACGAGAAAATAATTTACAGCCATTTCCAGTCTATTTTCTGGAATTCTGGAATTTAAAGCTTGAGTTTTAACTCTCCGTACCCCTCTCGAGGTGATGAAGAAGTAGGCCTTGCTGTAGACGGTTCGCTTCGCACTCCCAGCGACCGCCAAGGAAGTGATCCACGCAAGGGTCAGAATCCGGTGTAGCGACTGGACCAGGAGCGTATGCTACGTTATTGATGAGTGCTTCGATCGTAGGATAAGCAAGGACGTCTCGGACAGTGACGGGGAAAGCAGGTCCAAGCACGGAGCGTAGCCTGGCCACGAGCTGGATGCTCGTGACCGAGTCTCCTCCAAGGCGGAAGAAGTTATCATGAACACCCACGCAAGACTCATCACACTTGAGCACATCTGCCCAAGCTTGAGCCAAAACTTTTTCAAGTTCGGATTGGGGTGCTTGGAAGTCACTTGTTAAGAAAGTTGGCGTTGGTAGGCGACATCGATCCAGCTTGCCGTTTGAGGTTAGCGGCAGCGTAGCCACGCACTGGACAGAGTTAGGAAGCATGTATGCCGGCAGAAAGCTAGCTAGATGGCTAAGAATGGACGGCGCAGTGGGCCAGGGTTCTCGTTCCGGCACTACCCAGCAGTTCAGGTGTCCGTCTTCGAAGAGCGCAACGGCCGTGCCTATGCCTGGGTAGGCTTCAAGTCCTGCTTCTACTTCTGAAAGGTCCACGCGGTAACCCTGGATCTTGACTTGGCTGTCCTGCCGTCCCACGTAGACCAGATGTCCCTCCTCGGTCCAATACACAATGTCTCCTGTTTTGTAGACTCTTTCCTTGCCGAATGAGACGAAGGCGAGAGCCGTACGCTCAGCATCTGCGAAGTAGCCCTGTCCTACGCCCACGCCGCCCAGGTAGAGCTCTCCATGGACGCCGACAGGAACAGGGACGCGATGAGGGTCAAGAACAAAAGCGTGCATGTTTCCAATGCAGCGCCCTAAAGTGACATCATTGGGATCTTTAACGTCGGCTAGCATACAGCCGACGGTGGTCTCGGTGGGTCCGTATCCGTTGATGAGTCTGACACGGGGCAGGCGGCGCTGGAACTGTGTCACAAACGCCCGACCAATCCCTTGACCTGCCACGCAGACTGTTTGCAAGCTTGGGATCTGCTCGAGGGGAAGCTGTTGAACGAGAAGTGGGTTCCCGTGCACTTGCGTCACACCCACCCGTTGGCAGAACGGAATGACCAAGTCAGGGTCCAGAATCGTCCGCGGGTTCGTCAAGACCGTCGTTCCACCGCTCAGCAAGCCCGCGGCCAGAGCCGACCAGATGGCGTCGAAGCCCCAGCCAAAGAGGGGCAGAACTACCTCAGCGCCGGAGTTCATGACAGTGCCCATCTGGAGAATGCAATTGACAAGCGAGCGGTGCTCAATGACGACACCCTTCGGCGTTCCTGTACTCCCGGAAGTGAAGACCATGTACACGGGGTGTGGGTTAGAGTAGAGAGGCAGAGTGTCGCTGCCATCATAGTTTAATCTTTCCTGGCTGTCAAGTTCCAAGAGCCGAGGTGGATTGGGAAGGGCTCTGAGGAGCGGCTCGAGCGTAGAGCGGATTGAGTTGACAGTGAGCAAAAGGCGAGGCTGGACTTGAGCGAGGATGACACGCATCCGTTCTAGCGGCATTCCCGGGTCGAGCGGAACGTAGGCTCCTCCAGCGAGCAGGATTCCGAAGATGGTTTCCAATAGAAACTCTGGAGAATCGATGAGGAAGGGAATCCAAAGCCCCGCTGCTCCTCTCGTCTCGCTTCGGATGAGGCGAGCAAGGTCGGGTGCTCCTTTCCCACAACTCCGCACGGGACAAGGTCCCAGCTTCGTGAATGACTGCCGGCGCGGAAGGGTCCTCCTGCACCAGACCCTGCAAGAGTCCCTGTACGGACAGATCCTCCGGGAACGGGGTCGACGTTTTTGTCCATCGGAGCAGAAGTTCTTGCTCGGCTGGTCCAACGTAGATGAGGTTTTGGAGCTCAATGTCTGGATTGGTACTTATACTGGAAAGAAGGAGTTCCAGAGTTGTGCAGAGACGAGCGACCTGGCCAGGATTGTATAGGCTCGGGTCAAAAGTGATGGAACAGCGGATGGTTTCTGCTATCTCCTCGACCAAAACTGCGAGTCCAAACTCCTGCCGCTCTGTGGTCTCCATGTTCTGAACACACATGCGCGCCTCAAGAGCAGCCTCCGCTTCTGTCTGCTTCGGGTAGTTCTCGTACACGAAAATGGAGTCGAACAGGCGTCGCTGCCCTGCTAGACGGGAGAGAGTGCTTAGGCGAACTGAGCTCCTGGAGACGAGTTCCATGACGTTAGCCTGCACAGATTTCAATGCTTCCCGTACGCTGGCTGTAGCATGAGAATGGATGGAGGGCAGGGTGTTGATGTAGCAGCCGACACTGGTCTCAATTCCATTCAGCCTGAAGTCCCTTCCTGACACCGTTAGCCCCACTACCGTCTGAGAAGCAGAGCCCGTGTAGATGGACAGCGTTTTATGCCAGGCCCATAGGATGAGGACGTTGATGCTCACTCCGGAAGTAGCTGCCGCTCCGCGCAGGGCATCCGCGGATGGGAGTCTCAAATGCACAGTTTTCGCCGAATGGGGTCTTGGGGACTTGGGGTCGGAACGCTGTTGGAGGATCCCACTAAGCGGGGCTTTTTCATCGAGTTGATCCAGGTATTCTTTCCACCAGCTCTCTTCTTCAGCTCGTTCGTCGCATTTCATGCACGTGGGCTTGAGCTTGACAGTAGGCCGAGTCTAGTTCGAGCGGCGCAGTGTTCAGGTAGGCTGCGTGGAGGCAGGAGAAGAGGGGATTGAGGCTCCAGCCATCCATCACGGCGTGATGGTGGGTCAGTATAGCGGTGTACAGGTGGTCTGAGCGCTGGATCAGGTGGAAGCGGCTCAGCGGTCCTTGCTCGAGAGAAAACGGAGTCTCGGCATCAACCTGTTGTATAAGTTCAAGCTCGGCTGTCTGCTGACGCTCGTTCATGCCACTGATATCTGTGACATCGAAGCGGACGTTCTGCCTTCGTCGCACGATCTGAAGAAGAGTGTCACAGGTCCAATCGAGACGCAAACGAAGGGCTGGGAAGACGGTGTGACAAAAAGTCCAAGCCTCACGCATTGGGTTCACGTCAAGTTCCCGCTCGTAGTTCCAGCGGTGCTGAATATGGTAGGCGAAGGGCGGATAAGGGTGCGTGAGTTGGTAGTGGACGAAACCCTCGTGGAGACTGCTGGCTTGGAACACGGCATCGAGCTCGTCCTCCACTTGCAGGCCATCCAACTCTGTCTTGTTTACTACGTGATCCACGTCCGAGGGAGACAAGTAAGTCCGGCCTAGGGAAGTACAGTGGTCGTTAAGTCGCTGGATGCATTCCCGGTAACTTTTACTCAGCTGCTCCAATTCTTCAGGGTCTACACGTCCACTCAGCTCTGCCTCCAGCCTTCCACCGACTACGCTGAGGTTGAGCGAAAGCTCATGACCCGGAAGAACCCCCGTCTCTCCACACACTTCGTTCGTAATGGTCCAGTCGCCCTCGCCGTCCAGTACGCCCAGATAGTTGAAGAATAGAGGAGGAAGTGGTGGCTTAGTGTAGCCGGCGTGGAGGCCGTAGCCTAGTCCCCCTCGAGGCACTTGACGTAGCTCCTCTTTGGTTCTGACAATTGTGTCGCCTAAGCCTTTATTCCCTGCGTCCAGACAGAAAGGAAACATGGACGTGAACCATCCCAAGGTCTCGCCCAGCTGAGCACCTTCAACGACACCGTCCTGACGACCATGTCGCTCCAAGGTGACGCAGTTTGTGGAATTGCCCGTGACTTCCTGAAGGGCCAGCGCCAGAGCAGCAAGGAGCAGTTCTTCCACTGTGGCATGGTAAGCTTGTGGTGCGCTTCGGAGCAGAGAGCTCGTGATCTCAGGACCCAGACTCCAACGTTTCTCAACGAACTGAGTGCTGGACTTGAACAGAGGGCGCTGAGAGAGCTCGCAGTATTTTTCCAGAAAAGTGTTCCAATACACACGATCAGGCGTCTCTCCTGCGAAGATCTCCCGTAGTGCCGTTGCCCACTGTCTGTAGCTCGTGCCCTTCGGTCCAAAGTCGCGACCTTCGTAGAGATCATGGAGGTGTCGAACGAGAACTCTCCAGCTTACAACGTCAACAACCCAGTGGTGCAGCGCAAAGTGGATCCGAGCGTTGTCCTGACTATTCACGTAAGTAACTGAGCAGAGGGGTCCGGAAGTGAGATCAAATGAGGTTTGTACCCCGGTGAGGTCCAATGCGAGTAGACTCGTTACTTCAAGAATTTTCGGTGCGACAGCATGAGAGTCGTAGAATTGCACCACCGATCCGGAGTCCAAAACACGTAGTCGCAGGCGCAGGGAGTCATGAAAGTGCCACAGACGCTCAAAAGCTTCTTGCAGACGAGACAATTCCAACTGCGGCACACATACGATAAATGATTGGTTGAAGTGATTGAGCCAACCTTCGGAGGGGCACTTGGACAGAAACCACTCCTGGACGGGTAGAAGAGGAACTTCACCCTTCAGAACACCAACTTCAGACAGACTCGGGCCATTCGGCGATTGCAGAAGCGGCACTAGACCTCGAATCGTTAGTACACGCAGCATTTCCGCCACACTGACGTGGAAACCGAGCTGCAATTTGAGGCGGGACACGATTTGAATGGCCGAGATGCTGTCCCCACCCAGGGCGTAGA